>JAJTUV010005050.1:0-11607 GCA_021653895.1 Mastomys natalensis
CTACTTTCTGCTTTCTGGAGTCAGTGTCTGATCACCCATGTAAGCATGCATACGTGTGTTAAATTCATGTTTTGTTTTTTTTTTATTTTGGCAGAGGCCACTAGGAATCTTAGGCAGGAATTGTGTTTTAATTTTCTAGGTTGTAAGTAGGCAAACTCTGTCTCCAGCCCCAGTATTTTCCTCAGGCTGTGCTTATGGCTCATGGTGCTGGGTTGTAGCGGGGCCACAGTTCTCCCATCACCAGCAGGAACCTACCAACCTGCACAGTTCTGTGTGCCCTCCTTCTCACGTACTGATGTGCTCTGGCTTCTCTCCCTGTGCTTGGCACAGTCTCAATTTTGACTTTAAAATGTGATATAACTTTTTAAGTATCTGCTGCTCTCTGATCAGTCTACTAATTGAAGGCCTGCTTTCTTAGTATTTTTATGCTGCTGTGATAAGATACCATGACTGAGGTAACTTATGAAAGAAGATGTTTATTTGGAGCTTATGGTTTCAGAGATTGAGTCCATGACCATCATGGCAGGGAACATGGTGGCAGACACGCATGGTGCCGGAGCAGTAGCTGAGAGATCATCTCTTGAGACACAAGCATGAAGCAGAGAGAGCTAACTGGAAATGGTGTGGGCTTTGAAACCTCAAAGCCCGCCTCTCAAGACATAACTTTTCCTAATCTTTCCCAAATAGTTCTACCAACTGACAACCAAAAATTCAAATATATGAGCACACTCATTTCAAACCACCACACCTGCCAGTGGTTCCTTGATCTTTGTATAGACAGCAGATCAATAAGTACTAAAGGTTGGTTTTTGTTTGCTTGCTTGTTTTAAAGCAGAAATCTGAGTACTAACTTGTCTTACATCTCAGATGAATAATCACACTCTATAACTTGCCCTAAATTTGAAACCTGCATCAGTGCCACGTTGCTACCCCAGGCAATCTTACAAGTGCTACACGGGCACAGCTTGCTCTAAGGTTTCTCTTGAAGAATAGGCTCAGTCAGGCAAGCTGTACTTGCTTTGCCTACCTTCCTACAGATTCGGCTCCCGTTCCCACCCACCTTTGTTAACCTTTCCAAGAATTTCTGCTGTGCTTCATCAGATGAGAGACCACTGCCCGGGTGACCTGTAGGGCCATAGGCTCCCCAGATGCTTGGGTTCTGAGCTGAAGGTCTGGGTGCCAAAGAAAGGCTCAGGGATAGAGCATGCAACATGCGGCATCTGGTATTTCTTCCCTCAGATGCCTCTGACGTCAGCACCAGGTTTGGACACAGTTACGGGAGCGATGTTCATGGTTGAAAGAGTGAGTGTCTTCTACAGAGTAATTACTGGAGTGAGAAAAGAGATCTGTGTGAAGTAAGAAGGGGTCATTTCATGTGGTCTGAGAACTGTCACTGCATTTAAAGAGGCCATGGATTCTTTTGAAATCTCTGCCTGACTCTGGAGTGCGACTCCTGCAGCCCACCTATCCCCATTTTAATTAGAAAAAACCCAGGTCCCATGGGATGGCTCAGTCAACAAGGAACCTGCTACACAAGTGTGGGGCCTCAAGTTTGGATTATCGTGGTAAAGCCTGGTACAAGCCAGTGGAGACAGGCAGGTCTCGGGAGCTCACTGGCCAGCCAGTCAGTTAGTTCACTGAACTGTGGCTTCAGTGAGGAACCCTGACTCAAAACATAGGGTGGGAAGCAGTGGAGGTGTGACGCGTTATGTCACATCCAACACACATTCATCTATATGTACATGCACCTATATGCACATACCACACATGTGCAATGCACAGAAAGAACAGCAATAATAATTATGAAAATTAGTGACATTTTACAGAAGCTGAGTTTCAAGGGCCCCACTACAGAACTTTCATATGCTTCTTGATTGGTTACTGAATTGAAATCTTACATTTCTCCTCATCAGCTCTATTGAAGAGATGGAAAGTGATCCCATTTTGTTGTGACAGAAAAAAAAGTGGTTTTAAAGTGTCCTAAAATGATAGTTATGTTCCTGAAAGACTAAAGCACCACTCCGTTCCCCTAAAATAACACTGTAGAAGTTGATATTTACGTATGTGCAAATCACGGCATGCAGACTTTGAAAGGAAATGAAGCGAGTGGAGTGATTCACGAGTAACTAATTGGCAAGTCTCTCGAACACTGAACAGGAGACCAGAACGGAGGAAGTTAGTCTGAGTGTAATTAATCATCGGAACACCTCTTTCCCTCAGCTTTGCCTGCTACTTCGGGCACGTAAATTGTTGCTTTCTCTCTGTGAATTGTTGCTTTCTCTATGACAAATGTGTTTCTATTTGAAATGTTTTTCACTGAGAGTTCAGAATGCCTTCAGTAAACCAGAGGTGGACTTGTCTCTCCATGTCTGCAGTCTTCTCCTGGAACCCTTATGAAGACTGTGTTGAAAGATGACATCTGAACTGTGGTCAGAGTATACGCTTAACACACGTGAAGCCTTGGTCCCATCCGTTCTACCAAAACCAGAAAAATTTTTTGGCAGAGGCCATTCTGGTCAGAGGCTATCCACGTGAGCCTAAAGTACTCTTCCAGGGTGACTGGAAATGTTGGGCCAGCAAATGAAGCTCCTGTCACCCTTCAGAGGCACTGGCTTGCTAATGGGAAGCAGCTGTTGTCTGGCTGTGTTTGTCTTCTGAAGGGCTTGTATTTTAGACAGGTGACCTTAAATCACTGTGGCGATAAAGACCCGGATCATCTGATTAATTGTGTATTCGTGTCTTCCCTTTAACTCCAAAGGATGCCTGTCCCACCTTGTTCCTTCAGTGTTGTGTAGTGAAGGCTTCTCTGATCATGTAGAAAGGGATAATTAGCCAAACTGAGCTCTGTCTGTGAACGTAAACATCCCGAATGAGATTGAAACCAGTCCTCGCAGCCAGCAAACATGTGTGGCTTTGCTCTGGTTTTGATTTCATGGCTGCACGGATGTGTCTTTAACCTTTTTTTTCTTAATTGCTGTTAAAGACAAATTTAAACAGCAGTCCCATTATGGGATATTAATCATTAATTGATCAATACCATCCATGATAGTCATTTTTTTTGTTGCCGTGACAGAATCCTTAAGAAAAATACTTTTAAAAAAAGAAGGATTTCATTGGGCTCATGGTTTCAGAAGTTATAAACTCATGATGCTTTGGGCCCGGGGTTAAGGCAGAATATCATGATTATAGAGGCATGTGATAGAGAAAGCAGCTGGCCTTGAGACAGCCGGGGAGCAGAGCAAGAGGAGAGAGACTGGAGGAGGGGGAGGGGAAGGAGCCCCTTCTAAGGCACACCCTCATGACTTTTCATTAACCAGGTCCAGTCTCCTAGCTTCTGTCACCCCCAGTAAAGCCATCAGATTATGTGTTCATCCTTGGATTAACCCAACCCTTAGCTTGAAACTCACACACCCCCCAGGAGCTCCTCCAGCCAGAGACCAAACCTTTCAAACCCACACCCACCTAACATACATAGATGTGTGTGTGCCTGTGTGTGTGCATCCATGTGCGTGGGCACGTGCTTGCATGCATACCTGGTGATTTCAGATTCGGTCTGAGTTTAGTGGCTTAGTATTTCTTTTTACTTACATAATAGGTTTGTGATATGCTTAGACTGAGTTCTGTTTTTCTGGTTATTGTTGGCCCACGTGGTCCCCTGTCCCTGCTTCTTTTAAGATGCTTTTAGGTATGACTACTATCATTGAAGCTTCCACCACTACCTTTTCTACATTTCTTCTAATACCGCCCTGGCCCCTTTCACTCTGATTTCACTCAAGCTGATTGATTCTGTGTGTATCTATTTATCCTACTGTAGTTCAGATTCTGTGCTAAACATTCTAGGTATCTTCCCTACTTCCAGAGTGCTGGGATATAGTCATCTCTGTGCTCAGGATGGATCCCAGAGACTCTCATGCATGCTAGGCAAAGCATGCCACCAACTGAGCCACATCCCCATATTTGATGCCCAAAGGCCTAGACGATCTTGGAATACAGACAAAAGAGTAAAGCATTGTAGATTCTATAGTAAATGTTAAGAAGACGTTTCATTAGCTTTGAGAAAGTCTGCAGCCCCCTTGCTGGCTTTGAAGTACATTAACCTTCTTAACACAGTCCTGGGAAGTTGGATTGAGTCTTCCGTTTGCTTGTGGGTGTCCAGAGACGACTTCCCACCAAACCAAGAAGTTGCCCAGGATGGAGCCTGCACTGTTCAACCTAAATATAGGATGCAGTTGCAACTGAGCCCTCTTGTTCATTGTGTTGGATAATACCAGGTTTTGTTTGCCCCCACTGTGCCTCCTGAATTAGAATCCCTCATTATTCACATTTGATACCCTTTCTTCTTTGTATCTGCAACAGAGATCTAATTTTACAAATAATTTGTTTTAGAAGCTAACATTTTAAACTTCTGATGTTCTTGTTTTAAGTTTCAAGCTCTAACTTGAAGACCTTCTCAGCTCACCACATTTTAGGGAATAGGGATTCTGCCAGGACATCTGTCAAATAAAGATGTGTGCAGGGCAAACTTCTCAAGCTGACTTAAAGCTGTATGAAAGAAGGAACTATAGTCTTTCCTATACTGCCTACCTTTCCATTGAGAGCTCTGGAAGAAGGGAGAGGGACAGAGTTATTCATGCCGTACACAATAGTTGGGTAGAGAGGGAGCTGAGGGAGAGACACAGATGGGGAAGTAGCCAGACATACAAGGAGAGTGTGTGATAACAAGTCTGAAGGCCTCACCTTACTCTGCAGCTAGTAACCAGTTTTGTGGATTTTGTGCAGGGGAGAAGAGATGTATGAAGTCTGCTTTTGGTTTTTGTATATGATTTAAATGCATATGTGCATGTATATGTATGTATATGTATGTATGTATATATAAATATATATGTATATATATATAAAATTGCATGTGTGCTTGCATGCAGAAGCCAGAAACTGGAGTCTTGTATCTTTCTTAGTTGCCATCCACTTTCTGAGTGGCCTCTCACTGAATCTGGAACTCACTGGTTTCCCTAGTAACCCCTGTCTCCATCTCTTGAATATTGAGACTATAGTGGGCTATCATGACTTTCTGTGGATGTCTGTAGATCCTAACATGGATGGCAAGAACTTTATCTGCTGAGCCATCCCCCAGATCCTGAAGTCTGGGAGTGGGGGTGGTAAATAATTTTTAAAAGGCTTATTTTTATTTGTTTATGTGTGTATGCCACATGTGTGGAGGTGTCGCATCCGCCTTGACCAGCAATTAAGACACAACACCATCAGATCCTTCTCAGTCAGCTTTATTACAGAAAAGACTCTTGACTTATGGACGGGGACCCAGACGGGATGGGGACCCTCAGCAGCAGAAATGCGCTGCTTATATAGCTGCCCAAGGCAGGCTGGGTGACATGTTCTCTCAGGATAGGTTAAGCTGCCAATACCTCATTAGCATAAGTCCGCTTGGGAGGGGCATGAGGCCGACGCACGCACAAAGGACTTGTTTACCAGTTTAGCTGAGCTGGCCACTCTGGAAGCCAGCTGCTTACATTGTCAGGTGCTAGTCATACGACTTGGCAACTTTAAACACGGCTGCCTACATCTCCCCCTTATTTATTAAAATTTGAAGTAGGTTACCTCTGGACCCTTCAGACCTTAGGCATCCCACACCCAAGCATGCTTGAACTCATTCATTAGGTGGTTGGTGAGAGGCGATCGAGAGCACACCTAAAAGGTCGCTGCTAGCGCAGCAAGTCAGCGGTGGAAAACAGAGGTCCGAGCCCTTGTCCAAAGTGAAGGCATTGTAATGGGAAAGTTTATATTTCTGCCATACCCGCCTTCGTGCCTTTTTTCAGGGAGAGGTACATTTGGCACAAAACCTCTATGCACTTGGACATGCTTTCAGAGAATCTATCTCAGGATTGAGAACATCTCTAGTCGAGGCACTCCTCATACTCCCCGCTTCAGAAAAATTGAGGTGATGCTGTAGGAGCCTCATGAGTGTACACCCTTGGCAATGGTCAGGATCTAGGGAATATGCCTGGACGGCCATTACCGGGTCCAGAAAGCTCCCCACTATGCCTCCCTAAGGGAGGCCAGCCAAATACCTGGGGGAGTACCTTCCTCCATGGCAGTCAGCGCCTGGTAAACCACAGCCTTATGTCCAGCATGGTCACAGCACAAATGACACAGAAACCAAAGGCAGAAACCATATCTCAGGAGAACAACGGCTCCCCAGATAAATACTCCCGCTCATTCTTTAAAGAAATTGAGGGCATCCTTGACCCAAGTGGTGAGCCCCTCCAAAGTAACGGGATCCAGGCGGGTGCCATTCAGGGTAGCGATCTGCAACAGGAGCCTCCTGGATAGGTCCTCGCCTTACTTCGACCAATTTCCTTCAGGTACTCAGACAGGAGGCGGCTCTGATTGAGAGACTGAGAAGAGTTATATACCAAAGGAGCAATACACAGTCCCGTGAGAGAGGAGACGCAAGAGAATGTATTGTTGAGTGTAAAGTTTGTGGCCCTGTATATTAGAGGGGAGTCCTGATTTGGGACAATACAGGGTGCGTTACGAGCACAAGAAGTAGGGAAAAAGGTAGGGAGGACCGGGGAGTTAGAATGGACCAACATAGGCACTGGCCAGGTGAGTGTGACGGCCCACAAAGGTATAAAGTCACCCGGTATCCAACGCAGTACTGTAAATGGATTTCCAGTCAAGATAAACTGGGAAGGCTATACGCGCTTCCTTCCAAGTCTGTGGGCAGAATGAACATTGTGTCTCTGAGGACAGACTGGCTCGAGGAACCTCCGCATGGGGAGGCGGGCCTAGGGGCGGAGTCATGGGCATCTCCCAAGCAGGTGGTTTAAGCTTCTCCGCCCCATGTTTGCCTTTCTTTTTCCTAGAGAGGGTCACAGACTCCATTTTAACTAATAGGTTCTCTAGATCCCCCTCCATCTTTTCTAAATTTTCTTCTTCCTCCATCTTGTCTAAGTTCCCTCCTTCCTCCTCATCTGAGCTATCAGAGCTGGAGGAACTCTCTGTCTCTAAGTCTTTTATGCTAGGATAAATGTTGGAGGCCTTTTTTCGTCCTTTGTCTTTTTTGCACTCATGCCCTGGACGATGACAATTTAAACAGAAACAAAGACTATACACCAGATAAAACATAATTACGACACCCAGACCGACCCATACCTGGTCTACAACAAACACAAACATAATACTTCTAAGGTCTCTTGTGATTCAATTGCCACTTTACCACGGACCTATGACCATGGACCTTATGACACCGCTCTACTGCGGACCTTGTGACGGCCCCACTTACCGGGCACTTTCTATTCCAACAAATATACCTGTACCGCCGTTCCTAGCTGCTGAGTTCTGAATCCACGAAGGCGAAGTCCTCGGGTCCCCGGAATGGCCACCATATGTCACGTCCGCCTTGACCAGCAATTAAGACACGACACGGTCGGATCCTTGGACGGGGACGGGACGGGGACCCTCAGCAGCAGAAATGTGCTGCTTATATATCTTCCCAAGGCAGGCTGGGTGACGTGTTCTCTCAGGATAGGTTAAGCTGCTGATACCTTATTTATCATAAGCCCGCTCGGGGGGGGCACGAGGCCGACGCATGCACAAAGGACTTGTTTACCAGTTTAGCTGAGCTGGCCATGCTGGAAGCCAGCTGCTTACATTGTCAGGTGCTAGTCATACGACTTTGCAACTGTCCCAGGTGCTATCTTAAACACGGCTGCCTACATGGAGGTACCCATAGAGCCCAGAAGAGGGCATTAGGTGCCATCTTGTGACCTACCCTTCAAGTGTAGGAAGAGCAGTGGAACTTTGAACCATTGAGCCATCTCTGCGGGCCTCCTCTTATCCCATACATACCTTTAAGATAGTGGGATGGTTCCATGGAGAAGGTCTACAAGAGAAAGAAGAAAGTAGGAGGCTAGGAGATGTCTCAGTGTGTACAGAGGAGACGAGAACTGAGTCATTTGTCGCTGACAGAGAACAGCTGCACAAAACTGTGACAGAGTCAAGCAGAAAAGTCAGGGCCAGGAGTCAGAGAAAACAAAGAGGGGCACCAAAGAGGAGTTGGCACCTGCACAGCTGAGAGAACAGATAGTATGAATCACAGAAGGAAATTGGGAGTTTAATGCAAGGCGGCAAGGGAAGATAAAGTTGAGTTCCTGACCTGTGGCTTGGAGACCACGAAGTGCCCACAAGACTGTTGACCACTCAGTTGAGTGCCCTAGGTGGTACTCACTGGGAGTCTAGGGAGGGGCCCAGCTCCAGAAAATCCTTATGAGAGCCTTCCTGGATTTTCTTTGGACAGTCATACTGACAGTGTCCCCACCTGTGTATGCTTAGTCTGTGCACTATTTCAACTCTTGTCTCTTCCCCACTGGACGGTTGATGTCTTTCTTAGGCTTTTATTTCTGTGAAGAGACCATGACCAAGGCAACTCTTACAAAGGCAGACATCTAATTGGGGCCTACTTACAGTTTCAGAGGTTCAGTCCATTATCATCATGTTGGGGAGCATGGCAGTGTTCAGGCAGACATGATGCTAGAGAAGCTGAGAGTTCTACATCTTGACCATCAGCCAGGGGGAGACTTGTCTTCCCACAGGTAGCCAGCAGCAGGGTCTCTTCTGTCCTGGCCAGAGCTTAAGCATAGGAACTTAAAGTCCACCAGTACAGTAATGCACTTCCCCTAATAATACCACTTCCCATGGGCCAAACAGTCAAACCACCACAGTTGCTGGCTTTGCCCGGCTCACTCTTGCAGTTTCTTCTCTCTGATAACCACCTTCTGCATCCCAAGAGGCCCTGAACAGTTACTTCATCCTGTGCATGGAGGCACTTGGGCTAAAACACGCAGGAATTCCATCTCAGGTGCTCAGCCTTGTGAGAGAGTAGAATGCACTCCACAGCCAATCTGTATCCCAATTCTTGGATGTTTTTTCTCTCTTCTCTGAAAGCTGAGAAGATGATTCTCCCCACCATCATGTTCCCACCACCATGCCCCTTCCCCCCTTCAAGTGCAGGTTTCCTGCTGGCCCTGTGTTTCCTACCCTGAACTTGCTGCACCTCGCTGTGCGTAGCCAGGGCTAATCATTAGTCATTCCTTAGCCCTGGGTGTGAGGTAAACACAATGTTTCCATGTCACCAGCCTTGGAGACTGACTTCTGGTATTAGAGCTTCAAAATCAAGTCCCACCCTGAGAGTTTAAAAGGCTGTTCTCATAATATTCTGTGAGGCCCCTGAACCGCGCTCTCCTGTTCGTTACCCAATTCATTGCTTCATTGCCACCTTCCTCTTTTCTGATAGTTGTTTCATTATTGATAAGCATTAAATGTTTTGCTCCCCTCTAAAACAAAAGCCATTCTGTGCTTAGGATCCCACTTCTTTTGATAAGCTCTTAACACAGGGTTTGAACACCGTAAGCCTTTAATGACTCCATGGTGATGGTCAAGTTAGCATGGTGGTCTTTAACATTCTGATGATGTCAGAAGAGGACCTGAGCTTGCTCCCATATGTCCAAGGGAAACCCAGAATTTAGCTCTCTGGGTAATGATCACACTTTTCTCTTGGGCTCTGTGATGTGAGGCATGCAGTCATAATCCTGAGTTGTCAGCAGGCTTGAGACTGGTTTCTAGGCTTCTGGTCCATGAAACAGGTAGCCCACACTGGGGGAAGAATACTTCTTGGGAGTCTGGACGAGCCCTGGGTCTTCAGTGACTGATGCTGTGGCCATGTTCACCCACTGTGAACTGCGGTTCTCAGTGTCATCTGTGACATCAGGGTTGGGGTGGGGCAGCAAGCTTTCCAGGTTCTCTTAGCTGAGCTCCAGCTTCACTCTGCTTCCTGCCTGTCATATCCTCCACCAATGTCCTGCTGCCATGATGTCCTGCCTGAGCCATGTGACCAAGCAATAGAGACTAAGCACTCCTAAGCCACAAGCCCAAAGAAACCCTTCCTACTCAAGTTGTTTTCGTCACAGTGACTTAAAGAGTAACTAATACAGGTTCTTGTACATAATATTGATAGGTTCTCCTAGGAAGCTAATTGCTTTCCCACATTTGAGCTTGGCAGAATTGATTTTTTTTCAAGTGGTCTTTCTTTCGACTAACATTTTTTTTTTAAAGTTCCATATATGATTTTTTAAAAACTAAGACCTACATTAATTAATTAGTTAATTAATTAATACTGTGTGTGAATTATGATAAGGAGTGGGCAGAGGTGCCTCAGCACACGAATGGAAATGTGTAAATGTCAGATGTCAGTGTCAACAAGTGTGTTAGTGTCAGAAGACAACCTCAGTTCTTTCTTCCATCATGTAGATCTCATAATCCAACTGAGGTCAGGCCCGGCGGCAAGCATCTTTACGCACTGAGCCATCCTTCTGGCCCTTCACATGTGACTTTTGCCAGAATGTGCAAGCTACAAACAACAGGAAAAATTATAAAAATAATATGGAAATACGAGATTAGGTCAAGAGAATTAAGTGTGAAAAATGCTTGGTATTTTCAACAAAGGTGTGGGGGTTGGGGGGCAGTAACAATTACTGAAGCAGGTTGTTTTATGAGAACCATAAAGGATTGGTGATTGCAATGAGCTAATTAAATTGACCTTTATGATTTCTCCCCTTGTGGAGGCTCCACTAAGCCTGGCTCTCCCACTGTGAAAGTAAACATCTTCACATCCTCGGTGCCCACTGTTGGAGGAGGCGGGTGGGAAGGAGGCACACTAATCCTTTTCTGAAAGGGAAAGGATAGTAAATTTCCAATTATAAATTGGAGAAGACCCTCACAGGGAAGTCTCTCATTATCTTGCTTTATTTCCTGTTGAGGGCTGCAGGAACACCAGAGCTTCAAACACAGCTGTTGAGGCTTGAGACAGGATATCAGATGCTACAAGACATATCTATGGAAAAGAGAGCTTAAATACCAATGTGTACGGTTGGTTTTAAAAGGGATGAGATCCTTAAGTAGTTTTATCTGCCCGTCACGATAGCTTTGTTTAGAACTGCAACACATTTTACCCTCAGCTACCCAGCAAGCCCAGAATCGGCCTTAGAAGCAACATCTGCTGCCCGTGACGTGTGCCCCGCAGTCACAGGTCAGCACTGCTGTGAGCAGAGGTCACTTGTAGTGTTTCCTTCCTGAGCCTGGGGTCTGCAGCTTGCACAGCTGAGCAGTCAGTGGCCTCATGCAGTGATACCTGTGTTTCTGGGCCTTGGGAAAAAAATGTGTGGGCCAACTTCAATAACTTTTCTCTATGTGAAGTGTAACAAGAAACTCTCAGAAGAGGACAGACGAAGGAATCGGAGCAGAAATCTGGAGAGGTTACTAAAGATGTTGTACAAAAGATATGGCAGTAGGGGCGTGGCTTTGCAAACACACGAAACCTTCTGAGTTGTGTGCTTTAGGTGAGTGGATGGTCTGTGAGTAGCTTCTAAGTCAAGGCACTGAAAAGGAATGTTTAGGAACTGGCAGGATGGCTCAGTCTGTATGGACATGGTGCCAAGCCTGATGATCTAAGTACAATTTCCAAAACCCACATGCTAGACAAGAATTAGCACAAGTGGTCCTCTGAGTCATACAGGGTCATACATATACGTGCAC
>JAJTUV010005051.1:0-12369 GCA_021653895.1 Mastomys natalensis
AAGAGTCTTTCATACAGAGGGTATGGAATGTGTTCCTTCAGTATATTTTATCCATTAGAAGCCAGTCAGTTTTTCTGTGAGGTGGACTCTAAGCCAGAGTGTAAAGGGAGTCACAAATAGATGGATGAAATACAAAGGACAAAGTATTAACTTCAGATACTGCAGGATACAGTACAGTGTAAGCAGGCTGTGGAAGTCTTTGCTTGCTTGTTGCAGCCCTTCCTGCCATTTTATTTTGTCCATTCCTAATAATCATGTGGGACTTTTATTATAATTCTATTATTTTAAACCTTGATATTCAGTAAGCATCAGTGGCCAGAGACTTGGTTCTTATTTTGGAGAGCAAGCCCATTTAAGATGCTGTGAAAACAGTAGCTACAGAGAAAACTTCAGGGGCAGCCATTTACTGTAAACTTGAAGTGAGTCAAAAGAAGGGCAAGATGCCAAGAAAGTTAATTTGATCTTCTGCTGCATGCATAAGCCACTGGTGTTTAAACTGAGGGACAGGCTGGGAGAGTTGCACTATGCATAGGTCAGGACACACCTGCAGAATTGCCTTGTGGTCTGTGCCCTGTTCTGTAAGTGACTTTAAGAAATCTTCCAAGTGTCTAGTCTACCTTAACCTCTACTGTTTGTTGTGTGTAGGTGTGAAGGAAATGGAGGACAATCAAAATAAACTGGGAATAAATTTCCCGTGCTGTTCACTACTTGTTGAAAAGCTGAATGACTGAGAGGAAGCCTGAGCCCCAGGGAACTGTGTCTGACAGACAGCAGAATGAGTCACTCATAGGCATCTTTGAATATGCAAATACAAGATACTGAAAGATGGTGGTGTTTCTCTAATAATGCCACTTTGACACAGGGTTATTTTGAACTAAATATGTTTTAAAAGGCCAACAGATGCAGCAAGGGCAATCTGGCCTTCCAGGTGTTCTTCCCAGAAGCAGGAGGTTACATCCATATGGAGATGTCTTCCCCATACCAAAAGGAAAATAGTGTTAGTGTTTTCAAGGATAGCAAGCTAAGACTGGGAGGAATCTGCATAAGCAGACCTTGTTAAAATAATTCTTTCTTCTCCTTCCCCTCCTATGTAGTGTGGTTACTTTTCCACAGTTGCTTTCTTTGCTCAACCTGATTGAAATATTTAGAGTTTGTTACCCTTTTCGAATTTCCTTTCTTAATGAGGGCTCCTATGTGACATAAAATCTGTATTAAACAAATTTGTGTGCTTTTCTCCTGCTATCTATCTTATGTCAAATGAGTTTGCAGCCACAGCCACAAGACATTAAAATTTGAAGGTAAAAATATATCTCCTCTGCCATCTATAGTGAGATCATGGAGAGAAGGGGATGAAATAGTCTTTGCCTGAACCACTCTCTGTCTCAGTATTCTTAACTGGGGGCAGGGGGGTCTCTTCATCTGACATCAAAGCATTTCCTTCCCTCTCTTTCTCTACTTTACTGGTCTTTACTCCTCTTAGTAATATGTAGCCGCAACATGCCATTTGTTTTCTGACTGTCTGTTCAAGCGGCCAGGGACTTGCCTGCAGCAGTTACTTATGTGTTTACTCCTGTGGTAATATTGGACATGTCATGTTTTCTCCGTATTGGAAAACAACAACAAACAAAAAGAATTAAAAGGGAAATGGGAGAAAACTTTGCTCTTTTTTGAAATAGGAGTCTAGAATAGGATGGCTGGTGACAGGCAAAGAACAAAACAAGCTAAGTCTGTATTCTGTCTGATTACCTATCTCTCTTTGGAAAAGAAAGAAGCATTGCGTGCTCTATGTGCAGGCTCTTATCAAGATGGGCATGGGGACCAATCTCAATATAGACAGTCACATAAGAGAAGGAGGGGGAGGGAGTCTGTGAGATTCAAAGCCAGTATTGTATCATCATGAATGCTGTAGGATCCCATCAACTTGGAGGTGATGAAGTTGCGTTATTCAAGACAGGCTGATGTAATAGACAGCAAGTTCTGGTGCAAAGAAAATGACTCTAATGAACAGGTGACTCCAAGCCACTGTTTACCCCATGCAAAGAACATCATATTGATCAATAGATCAAGCCACTTAGATCAGTATGAGAAGATAGGAACAATAAACACAGGCAGAGAAGGCTGGGTGTTTTAGTAATTCAGAGCTGCCATGTATGGGAGAGGTTAGATATTCTCTCTGAGTTTATTAGAGAAGAAACTGAGTAATTTACACCAGGAAACTACCAGGATCCAGTCATCAGATCAGGAGTCCTTCCTAAGAGAACACAGTTATCAGGAAGGTGTGGCATTTTGTTGGAGCCAGTTTCCTAATGATCGATATTCTCCTTATTAGCCTAATACTCAGAATAGGGTCTGCAGAATAGCAGCATCTTCCTCACTTGAAAAAAGGTTAGCCCACCCAGACCTAATGGATAAAATAAAGTTTTGCAGCTGACTTGTATGCACATCCATAAGTTTGAGAAGCCCTGAGTATACCACTCTGGGTTCATTATTAAAGGAAATACATGTCACTAGTGGCTAGATAAATTTCTTTCCATCTAAAGGGGAGAGAAAGAATGCCACTGAATGTTTTGGGTGGAAGAAGGAAAATGCTAGCCATTTCTGAATGTTTGTTTAATCAAAACCAACTTCAGGGCGGAAGAATACAGAATGCAGAGCTAGATATCGGATTCCAGGTAGAAGATTCAACCTTAAATAAATATCTGTTGCATTCTTTAAGACACTAAGAATAAAGGAAAGTTGTCATACTCTACAATATCACATTGCTCTTAGAATATATCTCTGTCATTGCTGGACACACTACCAGTTTCTCATTGTCACCCCTGCTCAGCCACAATGGTTTTTAATCTTTGGTGATACCTACAGTATCCAGAATCATGTTATGTTATTCTGTTTACCCCATGCCAAGAACATGGAATATTTAAATACCAAATGAAAGTCATTTCTTATTTGATATGTTGAACTTTTACTTCACTAAACTATGTGTTTCCTAATACAAAGAACTTTGTGCAAGGTTTGTGATACACTGCTGATAAGCAGTAATTAGGGCAGGATACCAACGTCTCATGTTCATTGATTTCTATGGTGTAAACATTTCCTTTGTGTTTACTTTCAATCTGCCATGATGATTTCATCGAATGTGGCATTAGACATCAGTGTGCACAGGCTTCTGTGAGTTAATTTGAATGAATTTCATCACATAATTACTCCTCAGCACCCAGAACAATGCCCAAAACATAAATGTTCAAATAGTATGTGTTTATTCATATAATGATGTCATGTAGTCAAGACATAGGATTATCTCGGAATCCTTTCCTAAAACCTAGAGGAAATGTTTGCCTTGTTCGCAAACAGCAGAGGGTTTTATACCTTCCAAGGCCCACTGGAGAGTATTCTCTGGAGGTGGCAGACCTGCCAAGGATGGAGTTGACCAGGCATTAAAGGTGATTTCTAGGAAGGAAGTAAAGTTGATTCAGTGAATAAACTAAGGCTGTGAGAGCTTATGCAGGGAAATTTGGCTAAAATAATAATGATACCAAGGGGAAGGATTTCCGTAGAGGTTTAGCCTAAGACCAACTTATTTTACATGGCATGTTAAATACCACAATGAAGTGAGTGGGGGAGCCAATGAACTCTAAAGGAAATGTAAAAAGAAGAATAATATTGTATTCTGCATTCTTCAGGGAGGAATGTGGAAAATTATTTCTAGTATTGGAAATACAGTGGAGGTCCAGGAAAATAAGAACTACAGGAAAGACTGTGGACCAAACATAAGTCTAGGGAATTATGTGGTAAGTGATTTGATAAGATTTGAAAATCAGGGGAGGAGCAACAAGAACACATCGGGAAAACTATTTAGGAACAGATGCAGGTTGTGCTTAATTCAATGGGAAGAATGGAAAGAGAGTGAAAGAAAATTACTATTGTATATAGTTGGAGTGATTTTATGACTATTATGGCTTTATCTAAAATTATCTGATATACATTTCATGATGAAATATAAATGAAATAAAGAGTGTGGTGGATAATAAGTCAAACCTGAGGAGGCCACTTGCTGTCCACATGGAGATGACACAGTTCTGAAGTCAGTGATATTGAAGCAATTGTAAACATAAAAAGGTGATGGGGATCTCTGAAGATGGGGATACCTGAAGAAATGGAATTGGTGTTAAGATATTGACTGACATATAAGAAAAAAAAAATGTCTGTGCTTAGGACTGTGTAATTCCAGCTACTCGGCAGGCAGAGGTAGGACACAAGATCACAGGTTCAAAGCCTGCTTAGGAACTTTAGTGAAACCCTGTCTCAAGAACAAAGCTGAGAACACACATGGTATGCATTCACTGGTAAGTGGATATTAGCCCCAAAATTTTGAATTCCCAAGACTCGATTCACAGACCATATGAAGCCAGGAACAAGGAAGACCAAAGTGTGGATACTTCAGTGCTTCTTAAAAGGGGGAACAAAATACTCACAGGAGAAAATATGAAGACAAAATGTGGATCAGAGACTGAAGGAAAGGCCATCCAGAGACTGCCCCATCTTGGGATCCACCACTAAACAGTCACTAAACCCAGATGCAATTGTGGATGCTGGAAAGTGCATGCTGACAGGAGCCTGATATGACTGTCTCCTGAGACGCTCTGCCAGAGCCTGACAAATACAGAGGCAGACGCTCACAGCCAACCATTAGACTGAGTGCAGGGTCCCTGATGGAGGAATTGGAGAAGGGACTGAAGGAGCTGAGGTGCTTTGCAGCCTCATGGGGGAGCAAAAGTGTCAACTAGCCAGACTCCCCCCCAGAACTCCTAGGGATTGGACCACCAACCAAAGAGTACAGATGGAGGGACCCATGGCTCCGGCTACATATGTGGCAGAGGATGGCCTTGTCAGTAGGAGGAGTGGCCCTTGCGCCTGTGACAGAAGTGAGTGGGTGGATGGGGGAGCACTCTCACAGAGGCAGGGGGAGGGGGGATTAGATAGAGGGTTTCCAAAGGGGAAACTTGGCAAGGGGAAACATTTGAAATGTAAATAAGAAAAATATCCAATAAAAAATAGGAAAGAAAAAATTTACTTTGACACAATCAGGAAACAAAAAAAGAACAAAGTTGAGTGCTGGAAATATATACCACAATAGTAGAGTACTTGCCTAGTCTCCAAATTAAGATACTGAGATAAAACTCTGATTTTGAGTGGTCAAAGCAAAGCAAAGGAAGGAATATATTTACTTCTCAACAACACAGAAAATTGTTCTAGAAAGGAGTGGCTACTCAGAAACAGAGATCTGTGAAATATGCAAAGTCAATAAAGATGAAACCTGGGAGACTTTCATATGAAGAGGGATTAAACAAAGGCAGAGGCATCAGCATGAAGGAAACATGTTCTTGGAGTACTGAGGGTAGAAATGGCCAAGGGAAGGTTTACATTGGTGGAGGTCGGAAGATTAAACTACAGAATCAATAACCCCAATAAAGCAAAACGAAGGTAGAATGCTGGCATTTCTTGGAACAGTGACCACAGTGAGGTAGTTTATGTGAAGTTTCGTGCTAGACACATTTCAGAGATGTGAATGAGAAAGGAAATGAGAAAGAAGTTGAATACTAAAAAGATGAATGTTGTAAAAATTTATGACCAGAGTAAGGAGAGATGGCTCAGTGGATAAGGGCACCTGTTGCTCTTGCAGAGGACCTGGGTTCAATTCCCATATTGTGGCTCACAAATATCCCCAATCCCAAGTCCAAGGATCCAACAGGAATGAACATATGTAAAACATGCATATACTACTATTACTAAATTTAAAATTTAAAATTTATCAGTTTTTGTTATTCATTTTGCATCTCTTCTGAACAGAGGAGGGCCCTGGATATCCTGTCACCTGGCACCTTGGCACGTAGTCTCTGTGAGACTAGGCGCATCCTCTCCCACTGACAGCCAGAAAAGGCAGCCCAGCTAGAAGAACATATCCCACAGACAGGCAACAGCTTTTGGGATAGCCCCCACTCTAGTTGATTTGGACCCACATGAAGCCCAAGCTGCACATCTGCTTCATATGTGCAAGGAGACCTAAGCAGTGTATGTTCTTTGGTTCATGGTTTAGTCTCTGAGAGCCCCAAGGGTCCAGGTTAGGTGATTCTGTTGGTCTTCCTGTGGAGTTCCTCTCTCTTTAGGGGCCACAATCCTTCCTCCTGTTCTTCTATAAGAGTTCCCACACTCTATCCACTCTTTGCCTGTGGGTGTCTGTATTTGTCTGAGTCAGCTGCTGGGTGGAGCCTCTCAGAGAACAGCCATGCTAGAGAAATAGTGGCCCACAAACATCCACAACCCAAGCCCAAGGATCCAACAGGCATGCACATATGCAAAATATTTATACACCCAAAATACTACTACTACCAATAAATAATAATAATAATAATAATAATAATAATAAAATATTTCTTAATTTAAATTCCCAAGCATTGAACAGACACAAACTAGATAGCTTTACTTTGCTTTAAGTAGCAGGGTCCTGGAAAAACGTTGTACTGAGGCTACAGAGTATCAATTCATTTAGTGTTTCTCCAAAATCATAGATTTGTAATTCTGTCAATTTTATTTCCTAATGGCAAGTACTCAGTTGATTAAGCTTATTCTTTACTCACAGATTTGTCTCCCTTTAGATAATGATACTATTCCTCTCTACCCCTCAGTTGCTATTTTTTTTTCAAATTATGCTTCAGCTAAAATATTCAGCTCTAAGATTAAAAGAAAGAAACATTTGCTATTTCCCTCCTTCCTCTTCTGCTGTGAGCTTGCTTGCAGGAAAGGGCTTGTGTTGTAACACTTGCCATTAGTGAACAGTAGAAGCTCCTCTCCACAATAAGGGGGTCTCTCTCCTTTAATCTTCACTCTGCTGAAATGGGAGACTCTCTCAGTACCCTTGGCCTTGGTAAAGTAGGTGTGTTCACACCTAACCTTTGATCTATGATTTCTAATTGGTTCTATAAATAAGGTGTCCTGCTTTCACACACCTTATTGACCTTTTGACAGGAACTTGGACTCATGTCATTGGCTAGAATTGATGTTTCCTGCAGTCTGACAACTGTGTGGATTTCAAAGGCAATCGTCAACAATCCTATGCACCTGACATTTCAGCACTGCTTTTTTCCTTTGCCTTCAAAACTAGACACACAAGGTTTAAAAAAAAAAAAAAGCCCATACTGGCACTGACTGTGGGAGACATGATACCTCTCACACTATAGGCGGGAGGATTTATATGTTTACAATTTGAAACTCTTTAGTGGAGTCAAGTATAAAAACCTTCCTCTATACTAATCACTTACATGTATGAAGATATTCTATAATGAAAGAGCAGCTTAAGTATTTAGCTGAATTAGACTATGATATTATCAATATTGTAGCCACACTTTATATATTAGGAGAGACTATGAGAATGCTGTTTTATGGATTGAAAATGGTCAAATATATGTACATATGTACATGAAGAGACAGGGAAAATTTGTCAAAATGCAAGTGCTTGGCAGCAGAACTTCCAGAGACTCCTGTGGGTCAAATATTTAAATATTTGATTTAATTTCCATGTTTCTGGAAGGTAGGAATTGATTGACAGGGCTTATCACTACATTAGCTTCCACCTAAACTTATCATCTCCCTTGCATCTCTTAGGAACTGAGGTCCTGGGAGTTTATCACGAACAACAAATGGAGCTGCCTTCTCAATGCACATTGTCCAGGATGTTGTTGAAGAGAATATAGGTTCTAAAAGAAAAAAATGAAAGTTTGCCTACTCTCACCTTTAATACTGTGCTTTCGGGAAAGAACTACAAATTCTCTGTGCTTGCTCCCCACCCCATCCCACTCCCGCCTCCCGGTTTTAGTGTATTCGGTTGGGTTAATGCTTGCTACATTTATAACACAAGCAAGTTTATTAAAATACTATAGAAGATGGAGTTAAACATCTTCCTCCACATTTGGTTCTAGGACCACCCTCATACACCTTCATGGAGCACACTTGGGTTTTTCATTTTAATTATGTATTTGTGGGCTCCAGTCTTAGAGTCACAGAGTAGAAGTCCTTAGCCTGGAACTAGTGACTCTGAATGACAGATAACCAGCATTATCAAGAGTCTGGTGTTTCACTGGCCATTAACTAAATGAAAGTTAATACTGTAATCAGAGCACAACAATAAATCTCAGTTACCCAAAATTCTAGAGTCAGTAAACCAGAAACTATGGTACAAACACAGCACACAAGGCTGATTATTTGATATTAGGCTTCCATCCTTCCACCAGGATTGAGGATGTGGAACATCTCTAGAGTCACAGGGTTTTCAGGCTCAGAACAGAGAGTTCATTCTAAGATCCCTTTTAGTTCCATGGTGGGATGATGCTACATCTGGCCTTCTCTTTGCCAGACCCTCTGACGCTCAGCCCTCCACTTGGATCCTGCTTCCAGAATTGTTAGCAGTGACTCTTAGCTCCTTAAGGATTAAATTTTGTGACTTTCACTGTCAAAAATCTCATAGGTCCATCTGTAACTAGAGCCCTCAGGCATCTGGGACCCTGGAGGCACTGATCTAGATTAAGTCTCTTCATTCCTTCTTTATATTAAAAAAAACTGCTGCGTATTATATATACACTGTGACAGAGGCACTCCACTATCCTCAAATGTTCTTTAATATCATTGTAATGTCAAGCATGTTATAGGTACTCAATAAATAATTTTAATAGATATAATACCTATTTTCTGAAAGTCCACATCATCTTTAAGTTTACTGGAAACACAACTGCCATTTGTGTGTGGTCTTATATCAAACATGACCTACTAACCAAGGGTCTCTTAACACCCACTTCCTACTTTCTAGTTTTTTCTGTTATTCACACTCCTCTCCCTTTCTCTTAATATCCTAAAACTCAGTGGAAAGTTCAGTAGAAAATGATAAAGTTCAGATTTCATTAGCTTTTGATATCACTGTTCCTTGGGGAGGAAAGAAAAAAAAAATCACATTTTTGGTGACCTTTCGAGTTAATTCACGGCTGAGAGAAAATCACCTTTAGTGTCTTTTCCATTTATGGATAATTAGGCTTACCAGTCAGCATAGACTTGTGGAGTGGGCTGTGCTGTGAGGGTGAAGAAAGGTAGAATATGAGTCATCTCACCTTTTTACCTCAGAATACCAAACACTGGGATAAGGCAAAGATGTGATCAGTAATTAACTGGCATCTTAGGCTGTGACAACCAGTAGCAGGACTTGTTCCCTAGGATTGGGTGAGCTTCATGTCATCGTAAACATCAGGAAACCCTCTTGGGATGAAGAACACTCATACTGAGCTTTCAATGGCACAGGACTTAGCTTTGAGGATTAGACAGTGGAGGCTATTTTCCCGAGTAGTTATAAAACATGTAAAAGAACAGAAGATTATGTCCAAGGAGAGTAAATGGACAAACTTGATTTCTGCAAGGCTCTACTTCTAGATATTTCTGTGTAGTTGAATCTTCTCAGTTAGAACTTGGTCTTTCTCCTGATCAAGGGTTTTCCAGACAGACTGATATTAGTTGCATAATGATTCTTCCAGACAAGCTGGGTCAGGACTGACCTCAGAGAGTTCTTTATTAGAACAGTGTGGTCTCCAGTAATATCACTTCGTTGTGAGTTTTCTACATGGAGAGGGTAAACCAAATTGTTGATGTCAGATACAATTCCCATAAAGAGAAGATGAAAAGAAAGATCTATGAGGTCACATCCAGCCAGTCTCTGGAGGATTGGGGCAAGAGGATTCCAAGATGTATCTATTTTCTAACACTCTGTCCAGCTCAGGCGCTTGTGTTTACATTTATATAGCACCTTTCCTCAAAGGAAATGACTTCACTCAGGGAACAGTGAGAGGTCATTTTCTGTCTGAGTTACACGGAGATGCAATAAACTTCACCCTGTCAGGAAGTTTGCACTGAGAGTCTGTGAGTACTCTTTTGTGCTTGCACCCATCACTCCCACTCACCCACCTGCCTGTGTAAGATGTTCTAAGCTATTCTACACCTGCTGTTCAGGGCCTCTGTCCTCTCTTCCCAGGCAGCTCCCATGGTTTTCCCAGTGACTTTAATTATCACCTCGTCAAGTATATGCATTTAGTGCATTTAATATGTCCCCAGAAATCAATCTATCCTCTCAATGCACTCATTTCATTTAACCCTTCCATCAATCCCCTGTCTCATTGGAGTGTATGTTCACATTCTGGTTTGAAGTGACTCACAAGCAATCTGTTCTCTTATTAGAGCCTCATAAAAGGGGACTTTGCAGCCTGTAGGCTGTTCGATCTTTCCACCTCTGAAAGCAAGCTTCAAAATGGTGTTAGCTCCTTTTTCTTGTTGTAGCATTGCATGACTAGTCTGGTCTAAATCCGACTCACTGCCTCCATGGTCTCTCCTTTTCAAGTTTGTAATGTGCTTTGAATATTTTCCATCAAAGGCAGCAGCTGCTCTTTCCCTCTAGTTAAATTTTTATTTTCTGCTTTCCTTGCTATGACTGCTATGTTCTGTTCCTCTGCCTGCCTCTCTCTCTCTCTCTCTCTCTCTCTCTCTCTCTCTCTCTCTCCTCTCTCCTGGCATTTGCAATCCTGTACATGGAAACACCTGAAAATTTCTTTAGAGTGTGATCTTCCTTGCACCATGACCATGAATAGAGATGATATTTCAACTAAAGGAAAATTTCCCTTATGTATGGGCTTCTGCTGTTTCAATGTGTCTGTGTAGTTAGGATATATTGATCAAGGATGGCCTCTATGCTGTGGAGCTCTGGACAATAAGCTGAGACACTGGAATAATTCCAGGTGATTTGGAGTTAATGAATCAAGGTTCAAATCCTTGCTTAGTATTTACCAGTTTATGATGGTATATTTGCCATATATGGAAGCTGTAAACATAATGATCACAGTGTGGCTTAAAACAAAAGATACATATTCTCTAACAGACCCAGTGGCCAGAAAGTCCACTCTACTTCTGCCCACTAAACTTTGGTGTTTACTAACTGGCTGGCTAGTTTTAACTCTCAACTTGATAAAACTTAGAATCAACCATAGAAGTGAGTCTTTTTCAGTTTTTTAAATTTTTATATTGGATATTTTATTTATTACATGTCAGATGTCATCCCCTTTCCCCATTTCTCTTCCCTAGAGAGCCCCTATACCCATCCCCCATCCACCTTTTTGCTTTTTACTATTTAATTACATGCAAGTATTAAGTCAGTCTAAGTAGTTTCCCAGTCAGGGCTGGAGAGTGACTCAACTGTTAAGGCTAGGAGTCACAACCAAAAATACAAGATGTAGTCTTAAGAAGGACTTCTTAGATAGGGAAGGTTTGGTCCATTTGCATGTCTAAAGTGGTGCATTGGGGTTGTCTTGAATGTCAGTTGAAGGTGAAAGTCTCTTGAATGTGACAGCACATTTAATGGACTGGACCTTGGACTTGTATAAAGTAAGTAGATGCTGCTGAGTAGTAAAGAGGTAACACAGATGTCTTGTTTCTCTCTGCTCTTGGTACTTGTTTGTGTGACTAGCTGTTTGGACTCCTGCTTTGGTCTATTTCAATAATGGAATGTAATCTGCCAATGTTTCTTCCCACAATTGGTTTTAAAACTTAATATCACAAAACAGAAAGCTGACAATCTGAGACAGTTTCATAGCCAGATTCACCATTCAGCTTCTGCTCGACGTCCACAGGCTGACATGTCAGTCTTCATTGTCTTATTTTCTTATAATAAGGATTGAGGGGTGATGCCTGATGTTGACCCCTGGCAACATACATGTGCATCCATTACACACATTGCATCTATGGCCACATACATATATATTACATATAATATGTACCTACTGCCACATCAAACACATGGTAAGTAACATTATACTTTTATAAGGAAGACATTTATAAAGCTTCATATTTTGTTAAATATATTTTCTTACATTGAGGAATACACAATTATTCATCTTGCTCTTACTATCTTTTGAGGAGGTAATCCTGGGGATGAAACCCAGGGCCTAACACATGATAATAAGTATCTACTACTGAGCTGCTGCATTCATATATTTTAAAGTTTATTTCATCTGTAACTAAATTCAGATCTGCTTTGTGGGACTTTGTCTTAGAAAGAATATACTTGGGGTTCTTTCCTAAGTAGGTGAGGGAACTGTCTTACTGTGCTCTCAGCAACTGCTGTGGTAAATAATTTGTTTGTTTGTTTTATTGTTTTCTCTTGGGAAAGTTTAAAGACATAAAACTTTCCAAAAGAAATCAACAGAGATTAGGAAGAGAGACAGAGTGAAGGAACATTACATCTTGATTAAGAAACAGATAATCATTGAAAACGTTCTAATCTTCTAACAG
>JAJTUV010005052.1:0-30888 GCA_021653895.1 Mastomys natalensis
ATGTGTTCATGTGCAGAAGCCCACAGAGTAACAGACATTGTTGAGCTATCAGCCTCTGATGAATTGTTATGCCAACTTCATCCCTGCTAAGGCTGAACCGCTGCAAGTATCTAGATGCACCCTTCAGTGTTTGGGTCAACAATCCCAGATCCTGTTCTCCCAGGAAGGGAGTTTAAACTCATCTGCATAGTGTGAGAGCATGGGGACTAATTCATAGATTTTAATGGTCTTTTCATTTACTGCACTGCATGAGGTGACAATCAGAGTTTGTTTTGTTCTGACTAAATTTGATTTTATACCATCTTCACATATGGCTCTTCACTATTATCACCATTGGGCTTTCCCACAGGAGCCATGGACTTGTGTTCAGCAGCTCCTGATATGACAGGCTACACAGAGAGTGACGCTGGAAAGCTGAGCCTGTTAAGTGTGGATGGAGAAGGAGTAAACTGAGTATATTGTTTTGTTGTCATTCACCAACACCACAAAGTGGCTGATGGAATGGCAAATAAGTTATAACTCTGCACAAATGAAACAAATACATCTCAACTTTATAAAAATATGGGTATGACTCAGTTCCTAGTAACATGCCCATTGGCTCATATGCAGGTACATGTCTTGTTTTTAGGCTACAAGTAATCACTTGATGAAACAAAAAGGTCAAAGCTGACCTTGGAGCAGTAGAATACATTCAAAGAACCTTCTCCATTCTAATCATGTCACAAACATTATTATTTCTGATGATGGTTACTGGTAGCTCTGCTTTTATTGGGCACAAAACTAAGCCCCATTCCCAATGTAATATCTTTTAATCTTTATGACAGCTCTATGTAGCATAGTCTATTATTATTCTCATTTTTCCTGATGAAGAACATGAGGGTCAGGGGAGATAAGTAACCTTTGCCAAGTAAACTATTAAATGACAGAACCAAAATTCGTACATTAGTACCAAACTGCAGATTCTGCAAGGCTACTATGAATGGGTTTATGTTTTATTTCTCAGGTATCTTTTATCATATTTCAAAGACAGAAATAAATTATTGCTTCAGATTATCTTCATGCCCTTTATCCATTCTTTCCATAAGCATAACTATTTCAGGAGTTGACTTTGTCTAGAAGACTGTATGTCAAATTTTATTCTCAGATAAAGGTCGCTGAAGTAGTGAGCATGTGCCTATGGATGAATTTGTCCACTGTGAATTGTATATCAACCCAACACTGCAGTTAGCATGACTATATTTATTATGTGGACTGGGATGGCAACAAAGAATGTATAACTTCACTGCAGCTCTAAAAATCCATCACAAAACCTCTCCTGAAAATTCAGAATGAAGTTTCCAAAACGTATTTACATTGCTAGATTTTTCATTAAATTAAGCATCTCATCTTAAAGCCATGCAAAACGTTTCATGCTCTATCTATCTTTTGACATACAGCCAATTGTGTTTAATACTCTCAAATATGCCAGCTGTGTTTAAGGAACAAAACTACTTTGTTTTCAGACAGCATGTTAGAAATCCTGATGTTTATGAAAAAGCAGACTTCTTTAAAATGTGATTGTTTTGAACCATCAGAAGCTCTGAAAATATTACACAAAAGACAAGTCCTCATTTTTTTTTAAAATGGAAGCCTTTACATTTAAAATAATAATATGTTACCAAATCACATTGAAATTAAATTTTTTCCAGACTTATAGCTAGTCCTTTACTTTGGGATTCTGGATCTGATGGAATAAAGGGTACCTTGTATAAGACTGTCTTTGTTTTATATCTTAGTTAGGGTTTTACTGCTGAGAATAGACACTATGACCAAGCAAGTCTTATAAAGGACATCATTTAATTGGGGCTGGCTTAAAGGTTCAGAGATTCAGTCCAAGTATCATCAATGTGGAACATGGCAGCCTCCAGGAAGGCATGGTACAGAAGGAGCTGAGAATTCTTCATCTTCATTCTGAAGGCTGGTAGCAGAATACTGACTTCCAGGCAGCTAGAACAAGGGTATTAAAACCCACACCCACAGTGACACACCTCCTCCAACAAGGCCACATCTCCTAACAGTGCCACTCCTGGACCAAGAATCTATAAACAAACCATCACACTTTGGATTAATCACAACACAATTTCAGGGCCTGCTGATAAAAGCAAAAGCCTATATAACCTCGAAAAATGTAAACTGGAACACAGAATTAGATTCTCTTTTCTTTGTGTGTGTGTTTGTGTGTGTGTGTGTGTGTGTGTGTGTGTGTGTGTGTGTGTGTGTGTTTTACCTTTGTTTAGAATTTTTACTTAGGAAATTTGCCTATGAATTGAAGGCTGGACTTGAACTGTGTGGTATAGAATGACTATTGCCCTTATTCTGCATCCTGTAGCTCATTCTGCCTTCTTGTCTACCTATATAGATGGACAGGATGCTCTGAGTCATTTACCAGCCCTATGAAGCAAGAAGAGAGTAACCTGTAATAGGATGTACTTCAAATCCTACTATACAAGTGTTTTGAAAAAAAACTTGGATTGCAATCCATTAATAGAAGAAAAAACAATGAGACTTTTTTTAAAAAATAAAATAGAATTTACTGCCTATTTGTTTGTGGGGGGGGGCGCTGGATCATAATATACGATGTATTTTTACTGTTTATTTTAAAATATAAGAAGAAAATCTACTACACTGGACTTTTGCCCTTGACATATCAATTTTTGAGCTTTGTTTCTGAAGTAATAGGTCTGCTTCCTGCTCTGAGTAAATTTTGTCATTCTACAAATAAGAAAGATTGCTAAATAAAAGCTTTTAAGTAGAAAACTGCATGTATTGCTCATTCTCTTTTATTTTAGTATTTTTTTAAATTTATTCTTCTCTCATACAATACATCCTGACCATAGCCTCTCCTCCCTCCAGCTCTCTGAACACCCCCTACTTCTTCTCTCCCATAGATCCACTGCTCCTTCATTTCCCTTCAGAAAAGAGCAGGTCTTTTAGTAATATTAGGTAAACATAATATAACAATTACAAGACCAGACACAAACCCTCATATCAAGGCTGGGTGAAGCAACCCAGTAAGAGGAAAAAGGTCCGAGGAGCAGGCAAGAGTCACAGACACCTCAAACTCTTAGTTAGGAGTCCAATCAAAGTCCCAACCTAAATAACCACCACGTGTATGCAGCAAACCAAGTGCAGACCCATGCAGGCTCCATATGGTGGTGTAAGGCTTGGGACTTAGGGAGTAGTACTCTTAGGAGGTATGGCCTTGTTGGAGGAAGAGTGTCATTATGGGCTGGGTTTTGTAGGTCTCCTCCTATCTTCAGGCTCCACCCATTGTGGAAGAGAGCTTCCTCCTAACTGCCTGAGGATGCTAGTTTCTCCTGGTTGCTTTTGAACCATGATGCAGAATTCTCAACTCCTTCTCCAGCACCAAGTCAGCCTGCATGCTGCCATGCTTCCTGCTATGATAAACATGGACTAAACCTCTGAAACTGTAAGCCAGCCATACTTAATGTTTACCTTTATAATATAGAGTTGCCTTGATCATGGTATTTCTTCATAGCAATGGAAACCATAACAAAGACACTCCATGACTGCCACTTCAGCCTCTGTGAGCCCCACAGCTCTGTTAGCATGCAGTTACCATTACATCTTAGTAGAAAAGCCTATTTTGTGTGAAAATAGATGTAGTGTATTAATATCACTGCTCACATAGAGAACAAAGTGTGTTCTAGAATCCAAGACACTCAGACATGTGAAAGCTTTTCACCAATCCTCATAACTGAACATCCATAATGCTCAAAGGACGGTATTGACAGAATAAGGTGTTCAGTAATATAGAAACAGTTGATGCATAGGCTCTCTTGTCAAGGAGATTTACAGTCTACTGAGAAAGAGACATGTCAAGCAATAATTGAAGACAATAAACTAAGTGAGGTTATATATAAATCACTCATCAGTATTCTGGTTTTCAAAGCCTTTCTTCTGTCTGCCCTCACTTTGTTCTCTATGATAAGAAGACTAATCCCTACAAGATGGTCATTCCAAAGTTTATCAGATGGTATCTTCAAGGGGTTGACTGGTACAAATATAGATATTGAGAGACAAAAAAAAATGAGATTACTCTATTTTTCTCCTCTCTTCATCTCCAGGTCTCCAGCTAACTACTTGGAAGCTTGTCATGATTCCAGGTTGCTCTAGATGGCCCTGTCCCTTAGAGGTCTCATTCAGGTTACATGCATTTCTCCATGATTATTTCTTCTTTTGTTTTCAGTTTTTTGACCATTTACATTGACCTTATAGGATATATTTTATCTATTAAATTCTCTTCACTTTAAGATTTGATTCTGTCTTTTCTGACTTGACCATGATTAATATAGGAATTCAAAATAAGATGAATATGAATCCTTGTCACATTGATTGCTGGTGTTAATTTATCCTTTGTAGATGTCAGGTATTATTCTAAAAGGTTTTCTTATATTACCAGCCCTATTTTAGAGATGGAGAAGGTGAGGCACAGAGTTTGATTTGTCCAAGGTCATGCTATGATTTTTAATTTGGAGTTTTTATTTTAAGTCAGTGATTTTCCTGTAGAAATCTTTTATTGAGAATGCTCTTTCTTACACCTCCTATGCATTTAAATTTTTAAATTCTCCTTGGATGTTAATTTATTATTTGGTTGATATTACTGAACATTTCTTAGGCCTCTATTTAAAACAAATATGTTGGTAGGCTATGATATGATTGATAAAGGCATGATGACTGTCTCCAATCAGGAAACAACCCTCTTTGACATACTTTTATGGGTGTGGCTGGTATTTCCAAAATCAAGGACTTTTCATGTAGACTAAACTTCCAAATCTTCTGGTCATGTGAGATTGAGATGACAGCACCCCCCCCCCCAATGATTGCTTTATCTTTGAAATAAAGCTGCACTTGGAAATATTCCTGTCTGGTCTTCAGTGAAATTTGCAGCTTTGTCCTAAAACCACTACTTCTCAATTTGTCCATTTGAAGTCAACATACATTTTATTATGGTGGTAAATCAGATCTGGGAAGTAATCTTGTCTGTGTAGCTAAATAATCATTGACACACAACATTATGGTTGTTTCTCATTACTGTAGTTTGGGGAGCTACTTTTCTCAAACTTTCTCAATCAATACAATATAAATCTATCTGCTACCATCTAAACAACCCTCTGGGTATGGATTATTCAGTATGCATACAAGGCTACTCATATTATGGACTGAAATGTACAATCAGGCAGAATGATGTGCACACAGCTGTTTTATATTTAGTTGGTTTTCTAATGTGAGCTAATTTGTTGTAGGGACTGAGGGCATTACTAAGATTTATTTCAAGTTTGGAACAAGATAAAATTATTGTTTGAAGATGAAACTTAGTCTCTACTCAACTTAAGCAGCCATTGCTTTTAGATTTTCCTAATATCAGATAGAGGAAAGTGCTTGACTTATTAGCACAGAGGAAGAAATTAGACTTAACAGCACCAACCCCTCCCAGAAACCAATGTCTTAAAATCTCTACTTTTCTTTTACAATGACAAGTGTAAAAAAAGCAAAGGTGACACGAATACTCCTTAAACTGGAAATGCAGGTGGCAAATATAAAGCAATATAGAATTCACCTTATTCTTATACTTGTATCTTAGATAGATCATATGCATTTCTGGAGGTACATTTCATTTATGCAAACTTTCTCCCCAGACAAAAATGAAGCACAAAAGAGGTAGGCTTAGAGGAAAGTAAAATGTCACCCCACTCTTTTAGAATTAATTTGTGTTGTTGTCTGAACTTATACCATAATAGAAACCACAAAAGGAGAGAATCATCGCTAATGGCTTGATAAAAATTTTAAAAATACATGGTAAAAGTGATCCAGAGTGGGAGAGTATCATACCTGTTTTGAAAATTAAATCTATTTTGACTGGCGATTAGGAAGGTGTAGACTATAAATTTTAGAAACCATGGAGCAGAAACAATTGTATCAGTGAATATTGTTAGCTTATTGAGAAATTGAAACTCTAGAAGGTTATAAATTGTTCTTGTTGGCTTAAAAATGTGATTGTTCAACTCAGAATGCTAGTAATCATCTTATATCAGGCTCCCAGAACTTAGCACTATATGTTAGAGGCACCAAAGCATCATTCTGACCCGAGAATAGTGCAAGTAGACCCTAACACCTGCCAAAAAAGAGAAAGAAGAAAGACCTAATCCATCACTTTCCATAATTTTGGAAAAGTCCCTAAATGTATTAATCTTGTTTTTAGCTATTGTAACTTCACTGTTCTTGCTAATTGAAGTTTGTCAACCAGGATATGGGTTTTGTTCATAAAAAGCAAAGATCAGTGAAGCTCATGACTGCACGAATTGGACAAGATCTTTGTGAAGCCTGCCAGCTGGCAAATAAAAACTTCCTATTGGCTTTAAAAGTCCATGTGTTGTCTGAAGGAGTTCCCTAAAATCAAACTATTTTCAGTTTCTCCACAGGAACTGTGATAGTTTTTGTAGGTTGTTCATTTGACAGGATCTGGAATCACCTAGGAGACAAGTTTTCAGAAATACCTAAGAGGGATTATTTTAATTAGAGTAACTGAGGTAAGAAAATATATCCTAAAGGAAGACAGCAAAATTCCCTGGATTGTGTCCTAAATTACATGAAAAAAGAGGATGCTAAATGAACAGGGGGCATTTACTGCTGTCTTCTTCTTGGATGTAGATAGAAGATGACTGGCTGTTTAAAGTCCCTGCTCCCTTTTACATTGCTGCTATGATTGTATGTACTCTTGAATGGTGAATCAAAGAAAATCTTCCTTTCTTAAGTAGTTTTTGTTTGAGTATTTTTGCTACAACACAAAGTAACAAAAACACATGACTATGGATTTATAATAAGAATTTATTGAGGGGCCTGCTGTATATGTGACACATTAACTATACAATTATGTAAAATTATCATTGAACAACTTTAGAAGAAATTTTGCTTAAAACAGATAATTGATGGCACTGTTCAAATAATAGTTCAGAGTCTGAAAGTAAAGGGAAGACAAATAGTCTGGAATTATAATCAAAACTTAATTTAAGGTCTATTACAGTTCATGATTTTATATTCACATATATTCTCTACAAACTACATAAGTCTTCTAATAGAATCCTGTCTTCTTCATTTCCTCATCCCTCTTCACCCTCACAACCACTATAATTGATGAGGTCATTATTTGTCAAACTAAATGTATCGTTTCTAAACAATGCTATTTCCTTTATACATGCTCTTTTGTAATCAATTCTAATTCATTTTCCATTAATCATCCAGTGTGGTATTTCTAGAACATATACCCAATCCTGGTCAACTTCTCACTCAAATAATTTCAATATTTACCTTTGTCTTTTAATATATTCCTGACTTACCTAACTTTGGCTTATTGTTAAAGCTTAGGCAGGACTCATGATGGTTTTTGGAATAGACTACAATGGCCAGGAAGTAGATCCTTCCATTAAAACTGAAATCTGTTTATTTCTTAAATACAGGCTGTCTTTGTGCCATTTTGTTTATCACCAAAATATGGAAATTCCAGCTTCAGTTTTTAGTGTACTTTTGCTCCCTGGAAAGCTTGCATTACTATGTATAGAATTCTGGGCTAGGTACCTGGAGAACAAATGGCCATAAGAGCAAAACCATTACTGGTGATCAAGCCCTACTAAGTCCAGCTGATATTTTTCCCCATAGAAGTTTGAGTCAATAGATAATTATTACCTAAGGTACCAAGTTTCATGATGGCTTGAAAGGTATCTAAGACTAAACATGTTTCATTTTCATTGCTTTCCTTTGCTACATTAATGAAAAGATTATTTTATCATGTCATAAATCAAATAGAATTATGATCCATGTTTTATAAATTATGGCTCTCTGGGTAACTGTTCATGTATTCTTAAGAGTTCTAGCTGTGTCTTACAGCATCTACTTATTTTGCTTCGGGAAGTTGGTGGGAATGATGGTGAGGTAGTAGTGTGAAGGATGGAAAGGAATGTTCCAAGGTAAAAAATTAAGGCGATGAGATTTTCAGTGCATGAAAATCCTTAAATGGGAAATCTCATTTTAGGAGAATAATGCCAGTGCTATAATATAACTGACTGGACCCTGTCCTTTGAGGTCAGTTTTAACATTAAGTCCCAAAGTAACTGAGTGGACAGTCAGAAATACATCTGTTTTCATAGGAAAATATTTGGACTAGCTTTCCAAGCTAAAGATTCTTAAGAGAAACTTAAATTATAGTATAAATTTGGTGAATCTACCCTTCCTAGGTGCAAGATAAATCTTAGCATAGTATTCATTTTTTAAAAAAAATATATAATTTAAATTAAAATGTAGCCACAGCACTTCCTTCTTTCTTTTTTCTTCTCTGGCCCTTCCTATGTGCCCTGCCTCCAACCCCCTCCCAGGTCTGCCCTACTCTCAAATTGAGAGCCTTATTTCTTTCATTATTGTTGTTACACACACACACACACACACACACACACACACACACACACACACACACACATACACACACACACGCACCATGTACTGAGTCTCTCCCAAGAATGAGCCCCTTAAATTGTTACCCAATACAAAGCAGGTAGCATTGAAACTGTATAAACACAAACCAAAAAAATGGCATGTTGCTCATATTCTGAGATCTTCTTGGAACTGAAGGAGTATATTTGGGAAAGCATATCAACTTTTACTCTCCCTGAAGAATTTGCTCAATGCAGAACTTATAGAAGTGAATGCGTTTAGAATATAATTTTCAAAACAAAATCTTTCTTTGCGTATGCATCAGTGTTTATTGCAGAACCATTCACAGTACCTAAGTTATAGAAACAACCTAGGTATGCAATGGCAAAAAAGAAAATGTGATATTTATACACGGTATAACGTTCTCAACAAAAAAAAAAATTGAATATATATCATTTACAGGAAAATGAGTTTGGAGGAAATAGCAACTAATGCAATTAATAAGATCATCTTATTAATTGAATTAAGCCAGTCCCCAAAAGATCATTATCATGTTTTCTCTCATATGTGGTTCCCTTTAAAAAGATACATAAAATCATGTATGGACGTGTGTTATGAAAGCAGAAGTGATACTTCCAAGAGAACAAAGAGGGCTAACAATAGGGTCAGACTGAGAATACAGGTAAAGGCTATGGGGGTTGCATGTATGAAAATATTCTCAGGCAACACAACACTGTTTATTGTAAATATATACAATGGAATTCCAGGGAATTCTCTGTTTCACTTGATAGTTGTATGTATTCACTTTACATTTTAGATCTTAATCACTTGCCATCTGAGGAGTTCAAAAACATTTCTAGTAGTTCCACATCTTTCCCTTAGCACATATCACACTGAAACACAATTACTTCTATTTTAAGGATCTAATTTTAATTTTAGTCATATATATCTCTCTCTGTGTGTGTATGTATGTGTGTCTGTCTGTCTATGTGTGCGTCTATGTGTGTCTATGTTTATGTGTGTGTGTATGCATGTGTGAGGGCAGTTGCTTGCTGGGCAGAAAAGGGTGTTGAACTGGAGTTCCAGGCAGATGTGAATCATGCAACATGGATATTGGGTGCTGAAATCAACTCCTCTGCAAGAACAGTGCAAACATTTAATGAACAATCCCTCCAGCCATCAATTACTTACATTTTAAAGGTAAATGTAAGAAAAATATGGAATTTTTCATTGAAGACTATATCACGGCAAGAGTAGCATACATATTTTTGAAAACACACAAAAAAAAACCAGACATCTTTATGATACCCACATTGGCTTAATAGTTTTAAATAGATGAATTATGTTTTAGGTATGTATGTTTTAGAATGTATGTGTGTCTGTCTGTCTATGTGTGCGTCTATGTGTGTCTATGTTTATGTGTGTGTGTATGCATGTGTGAGGGCAGTTGCTTGCTGGGCAGAAAAGGGTGTTGAACTGGAGTTCCAGGCAGATGTGAATCATGCAAAACTTGAAACTTATTAATACACATAACTGTGGAGGTTGATTGTGTATAGTCAGCTTTACAACTACAGTTATGTATGCTTTTGTAGTGCATCCTAGACAACCTAAGTCCTTTCAAAATATTAATCATAAGGCACACTATGTCACCACCACATATACAGTCACTTAAAGCTGAGATTTCAAGGCTGTTTTTTTTTTTTTTTCAGGTTTTTCGAGACAGGGTTTCTCTGTGTATCTCTGGTCATCCTGGAACTCACTCTGTAAACCAGGCTGGCCTCGAACTCAGAAATCCACCTGCCTCTGTCTCCTAAGTGCTAGGATTAAAGACGTGCGCCACCACTGCCAGGCTTCAAGTTTTTTATTTTTTTTTAATATTTTACAAGATATACAAATGAACACTTCTTCAGTTATTGAAGTTCTATTATTTATATATAGACACGAAAGCCTACACCTGAATTCAACATTGAGATAACGAGTGTTACAGCGGCAAATTTAGGACAAAGGCACAAAACAAATTAGAAACTTCCAAAAGGCTTTAGACAGCTTAAAACTTCTTCTTTGAAAATGATTCAAGGTAACAAATGATTTTATTTTAATGGTGACAATTTAAAGTAGCAGGAAAAGAAAAAAAGAAGAACAACAACAGGCAAAAACTAAAAATAAAACTTAATATATGAAAATGTATATTTGGAGGTAGATTAAAGGCAATTTACCTAAGGAAGTTCATAACAATATCCATGATAATTAAATAAATTTTTAAGTCCTGCATGAATTCCCCCACCCCAAATTATGGCATTCATTTTCTACATGATCTTTTTCACCTTGTCTGCTCAGAATTACATATTAATGTCCTCTAGAAGCAACTATATAGATACTTCCAAAGTAATACTTCAGCATATTTCTAGGTAGTCCTTCTGCTTGTTATAATGGAACTATCCTGTATTCAACAAAAAATCTCATTGGATATAAGTGAATATAAGATTCTGGTAATATGGTTTTCTATTACTCTTATATACTCTTATTACTTTATTTTAATCAATGATAACTGCAGTTGGGGAATTTTCAATGTTAGGTTTTGAAGATGTGGGAAGTTCATCATTAAGGACCTCAACCTTTAGGATTTTAAATTTTAGGGATCTTTTTAACTGGAGGAATTTTAGTGTTCCAGGATTCTAATACCCATTATTTTGTCGTTGAGGACTGTGATGATGATCAACATATGAAATAAAGCTCTTGTTCAGGGATTCTCGAGGCATTACCCCACGCCCTCTAGAGTGTCTAGGATTGCAACCAGACACCACAGAAGCTAAGTTACTTGGAGTGACAGTCACAACCTTAGAATAAATGTATCTTTCAGGAAAACGAAAAAAGCAAGGATCCTCCTGAAAGGGAAGTTTTGGTAGATGGTGAAGTTCAGCACCAGGCAGTTAGTGGTGGATGTGGCAAGAGCTCACATAACAAGGATATTCTGAAGGTAGTACAATATTTCCTGATTAGTTATACATGACATATGAAAGAGACAGAAAGAAACAAAGATCATGGAGATGAAGAAAAGGCAATGGAGAAGAATTTTTACCATACTGTCATGAGAACTTTAGTTTGAAGCTTCATCACTAATGAACAATCTGGGCATGACAATAAGTCTTAGTGTTTGGTGGGCAATGGGAAGCAGTTCCTAGTAGCTTACTGGTCAGACAGCCTAGCCAAAGCAGTTAGATTCTGTTTCATTAAAACCTTGTTTCAAGGCAATAAGAAGGGAGTGATAGAACTGGACACATCGCCGCCTTTTGTCCTTAATTTGCACACGGGCAGACACACATACATGTATACACCAAACTCACACACACACACACACACACACACGTGCAATAGAAAAATCCAAGGACATTTCTAAAGATTCTGTCCTACTTCTTAATAAATTTACCTGGCATCTGCTCATCACATTGTATTGCGTTTATTTAATCAAAGCTTCACCCATCTCAAATAACAAGCTGACTAATGAGTCAGTTATTTTTTTACTAGTTTTTTTTAAACCTCAGTTATTATTTTAGACTATCTCTAAAGCAGTTAAAAGGTGAAGAGATGCTGGATTTCCTAAGATGAGTTTCAGTGAAGATTTAGGACCTAGTAAGTCACTTGCAAAAAATATCTGTGGATGTTTTCATCCCTTGTGACAAGCCTAGTTCCATACCCCACCATGGAAACTTAATCTTTATATGATTCAGAATTACATTGGCTATGAATTCTTCTGTAAAATTAAAGATGAATTCTGTATTTGAAAGGATACAGTGCATTTCTAGAGTGTTTGTCCAGCATGGTCAAGACCCTAGACTCCATTCTCAGAACTACATACACACACAAATAGAAAAGAATGTAACTCTATTTTCAAAGAGGTCAAGATGACCTATTTCAAGCTATAGAGACATTTCTTCCTCCTTCACCTCAGAACATCTTATTGTCCTTCCAAGGCAAGCAATTTAAACCTAGCTATTGAAATAGAAATTTCCCCAGTTCCCTCAGTTCATTCCTCAATAAAAGGGAGCATGTCTGAAGAAGTACAAGCTTGGAGGATGACTAAGAATGAAAACAAAATGCTTGATATCAAATATGAGGTCAAATTAGTCTTTACTAGATCAGTCTGAGAAGCACCAGCCGCCGGTTTGGTTGCCAAAATCTCTACTTGAGGAATTGCATGGAAGAATCAGGGTAAAGAAGCATTCATCATAATATACTCATTACCTGAGTTAGCATGGAGAATTTGCTTTTAAATTTTTTATTAGGATATTTTAATTGTGTGATGTAAGGGATTTCATTATGGCATGTGCATCATGTACTTTGATCATATTCGCTCCAGGTCTCCTTTCAGAAAAGAATAGTTGAGTATTGGCTTAGGTCTTTCCTGAGGAGTACGATAAGGCTCCAAAGGATTTAGCCACTGACCACTTCATTTCCTTCATAGATCTTAAAAGGTAAACAATGGGAAATTTTTCAGGAATGTTTTCTGAGTTACTATTTTAGAATCTTCAATTTCAGAAAACCCTATGAAAACAAAACAAACAAAAAACAAAAGCAAGAACAAAAACTATCCGAAGTCTCTTTAGGGACAGTGCTAAGTACCAACAATATACTTTCGCCTTTCACCATCAGATGAAGATACAGCATCCATTTCATCATTTGTTTGCGCTTTACCTTCCCAACTCATTTAGTATTTGTCTGCCCAAAAAACTTCCTCTGAAGTTTCTTCAGCCCAAGCTCCTTTCTACGGAGAAATCTTAAATGTACAGAAAACCGTCAAATAAAAGCTCTGTTATGTGATATAGCATAATCAAATTAGGACAATTTGGGAATATGTTTTCTTATAACTGAGATAATTAACTGAGTATCTAAAGTATTCAACGTTACTCTTAACTAATTTGAACACACAATGTTCTTGGCTTCTACTATTTGCATAAATCAGGAAACTTTGACTTGTCTCATTCTGTATGAGTTACATTTATGACTTAGTTAAATCATCTACTACACCGTCAATGCTATACAGCTCGGCAATGAGTTTGCTATAGTTCATGGTTGTCAACTTTATGGTATTCAGAATCACCATGGACACAACTTTCTCCACATATCTGAGGAATTATTTTTTTTTTAATTTAATTGTGATAAGAAGAACTATCCTAATTTTGGGAGGTATTTTTTCCTGAACTGGGGACCAGAATTGAATAAAATAAAAATGGGAGCTGAGTTTAAGCATTCATTGCTCTCTGCTTCTTAACTTTAGATACAATGAGACTAGCTTCCTCAAACTCTTGCCACTGTGACTTCCTTGCCGTAATAGACTGTAGTCTCAGACTCTGAGCCGAAATAAGACCTTCCTTTCTTAAGTTGGTTTTGTTAAGTATTTTTTTCACAGCAACAAGACAACTAATAAAGATTTCCTTTAGTATGTGAAATTCAGGAACAAAAGCTCCAGAGGGATAGACTAGATCCCCTTAATTCCTTTAAAATCAGAGTTTCCAGTATATTAACCATCTGCTAGAATAATTATTGTAGCTATAACTCCATGGGAATATACAACTTAATAGACTTGTTTTGGTTGAGAAGAAATAAATTGATCATATCTTACAGAAATATTAAATTTTCTAGACCTTTGTAGCCCTTATTAAGAAACTATGAACCTAAAACTTAAACAAATGAAAACAACAGCAGCAGCGACAATGAAACCAACCAAAGACAGCCCAGGAAATGCTCTCCAATATCTATGATGAATGTCTATTTTCTTTAAGTTCACTCTGCTCTTTAGAGGTAAAGTTTACACCATTGTAATATCTTCTGTTATCTTTCTGTTCATCTGTATGGCATTAAGCATTAGCTCAATTATATATTCATTAAACTATATTTTATAATTATATTTCTATTATTCACTTGTCATATAATTGTACTTGATTATATGGGTTATATGAGGCCATAGACTGTATAATGAGCCCCCAATTCCTGTTTCAAGGTAATATTGCTACTATCTCTTAAAAAGAGGCTAGGCTACAGACACAGGGAGGAGATTCTGGGAAAGCATAGGAGGAATATATCCATATATAAGCAAGGGAGAGAGGTAAAAGGGTTCAGAAGACAGTGACACTGCTGAAACCTGGACCTTGAGTTGCTAGCCTTTACAGTTATACAGAAATAGATTTCTGATTTTATGCTGCTGAGTCTGTGGTACTTTGTTGCAGCAGCACTAGTGAACTAATGCCTACAGCTAACTATCTTTTTAGTGACTTATGTATGAAATAAAAGTAGCCTATAAATGTGCAGTTACAAATAGTTACTCATAAAATGTGTTGAGACCGTGAGGCTTCTCATTTAGTGTTATTGTGAGTATCTCCGTTCATACTGACCTCTTTTAGAGCTGAGTCATAATTGGCCATTGACGACTTGCTTGAAAAGTCTACACCTGTTTCATTCAGCACATGCTTATGTGTCTGTTATGTTCCAGGCACTAATCTAGATATTGGGTATGAAGTGCCAAATAGCAAACTTGTCTGATTCATGAAGCCATCACTTCCGTAATGGTTGCAGTGAATAGTAATTTGTTTCTTGCTTTTACAAGAGTAGATTTGCTACCTTAATGGCTTTAAGATAATAGTCAACCATTTAATAATTGGTTTTTATTGTTACTTTAATGTGGCTTTTTTAAGTTGGGGGTTTTTCAAAGACCCAAATATTTTGAACTGCTCCATTTTAATGACATTTAACAGTGCATAGCATATTGTATATAGCCGCTCAGCAAATGCTTGATAAATTGCTATAATTGCTGCTGAAATTTTCTATGGTAGAAAGTGTTAGTTAGCACCACATACTCAATTTTCCACAGTGTTAGCTGTAATAATTGCAACTGTTATCCTTTACCATGCTGAGATGTTGCTTCATTTCAATATTAATTGTTCAGGACTATAATGCTGGTCTCATGTTTTATATTTATTTTAGGAGATGGAAGAATAGAGAGTTGATTTTTAAAAAGTATTTAAAATTACTTCAGACTCTGTTGTTAGCCTTCCTTCTCTGTGTAAGTACCAGTTGTTAGTTAGAGTCTGATAACATATTGTTGAAAAGGATGTTTACTGATGAAGTAACACATGGTAAGGAAACTGTTTTCTGAATTGCTGCCAAAACATGATAAAGTCTCTTGGCTACTGTTATGAGGAAAATTTGACATTTTTAAACTGATATAATTTTCATATATATGTTTCAACACCACTTTTGGGGCATTATGATCAATTTTAATTTTCCTATGTTTGTTTGATATTATTATTTTATATTTGAATATTTTTGGAGAGGAATGGAGTTTTACTTTTGCTAAATTCATTTCTATCTGAACTCAAAACTACCAAGTTCTGTTGTTTCTTTCTTTGTGTTAATTCATACCATATTGGTTCTGAAGTGGATTTGAGCGTGATTCAGTATATACATTTTGAAACAGAGATAATGAAGAGTAAATATGCATTCATTGCTTTACAACTGTGTTTTAGCGCTGGGGATTTTTGAAGATGATACAGATGCACGGGAAAATTTCAACAGATGACCTTAAAGTGCACTAACATTTCAACTGACATTTTCCTACATGATTTATTCTTTGCCCAGTGGTCAGGCAGTGAATCAGTCAAAGTGACTTATCCTGACTCATGAAAAGGTGAAAAGGTATGTTCTCTGTGACTCAAACACCTTCCCTGGGGTGATTCAGGAAACACTTTTCAAAGACTTATTCTAACTTTTTAGCTGGTCTATACTTCAAATCCCTGAAAACAAAGAAATCAAAACAACAAAATAAATAACGTTTGGTTATTATTTGTAAACCATGACTTCTTCAAGACTTGAGGTATGCTTAAAATTCATTATCGCTTTCTCTCCAATCCAAATGGAGTTTTCTGATGTCAGGTGAGAGATGTACTACTCTATGGGTATAATGATGCCGTAGAGTCAATCTCTGTACTATCAGTCATTAGCTTAACATTAGTCATAGGTTACTCCAATAAGGTCTATTATAGGTTTCAGACTCCAATAATGATGCCATGTTTTAGGTTTTATCTTGTGAAGATTTATCTGATTGATTTAAATTCGATCAGAGGGTGACTGGCTATTCCATAACAACATATACCACTTCAAATCTCACAAGTGTGTGTGCCGGTGTGGCACCTGGGTGAGAGCCTCTAGGTGTGTGATGTTACCTGTGTCGTGATGTGTGTGTGTGGTGTGTGGTGTGTTTTCATTCACTCAATATATGGTTTATACTGCAACTTACTACTTCAATAAATGCCAGCTCTGTGATTTATGACATGATTTTGTTAAAGTAAATGTCAACAGTGGAGTTTTGTCATATGTTGATCTACCTTTAGCTTTTTGAGAAAACTTCAATACTGATTTCAATATAGCTAGATTGGTCATCTGTAACACCAGCATTTGTTTAGGGGTTTTGTTTTGTTCATATCCTTACGCAATTGTGTTGATTTTTTTTTTTTACCTGGCTTACATTCTCAATAAAGTTAGATATAATCTTGGTACAGCTTCAATTTGCATTTCAATGACAATGAGGTTTCATATTTCTTCTTGCTAATTAACATTTTGTATTTCAAAATTTGACAACTGTCTAAACATTTCATAACTCTGTCTTCAAAGTTATCTGAAAGAAATAAAAAGGTTGTGTTTTCAAAGCAAAAAAGTATAACACTGGAGATAACACAATGGCCAGGTTGTATACCCTCTATGGACAATAGTAAAATATCATTTTATCATCATAAAATGTACACTATTACATGGATAAAAAACTAGTTATAAAAACATACAGCTATAGCTAGCTAAATTTTTGTCAAATCTATGGGAAAGATACATTGGAGAATGACAACTCTTCAGGAGATAATACTGAGAAATCTACGTATCAAAATTATAGAAAATGAAACTCCATGATAACATTCTCCATATTAGCTAGGCCACATGTTCAAAAACTAATATAAAAACCTGAAACAATGAAACTGTATAGAAGAAAAATTCACGGCGGACAACCACACACACACACACACACACAAACCCACATACACCACACACACCACCACACCCTAAGGATAAACTAGGCGAAAACATATTTTGAATAAGCCCTCTGGTTGCTTAGAATGGAAGTCTGCCAAGAACTGAAATTGTGATATTAAAATGCTTTCTGCTCAACAAAAGAGGAATAATAATAACAATAGTAATAATTATACAATAAGGTAGTACTAACAAATATGAGAATATTCATTTGCCTTCTATTCCATTTTGGTAGAGCATTATATTAGTATATAAAATGAACTTTACAAAATGAGCAAAAGTTCAAAACAACCATGTACTGAAAACATTTTCTATTTAGCTTTTCCATATCAATGGCTAAGATCAACCACTGGCAATTCTGTTAAAAATTTACAATAAGTATTCTAGTATATATGTCTTGTTTTGTTATTTTCCCTTACCCTCGAGAATCATTAACTTCTTGATTAAAGCCTGTCAAAGTGATGAAAATGGAATTTATATGATAATGTTTGTATTTCGACATTGTTATTTTAAATCTTTTAAAGTTCACTATGTACATTAAATGCATACACATTATAACATAATTCCAGTGGCCTTCTATAATTGCTCCACCTAAATAGGCTTAATTGGAACCGACCAATTATGACATCCCTAACTGTTAAAAAGTTCTGACTATGTCCTTAACTTACATGTAGATCGTTGCTTGAATATTCTAGAAGAAAATTGTAATAAGATCCATCATTGATTAGAGAGTAACAGGTTATGCCTATCTGCAAGTATGTCTCTCTCCTCCTCTATTGGAGCTGATTCCTGTACCACAGGTGAAAGTTTATTGACTATAACAATCAGGTTTAGAAGTATGTTACCATTGCTGATTTCATACTTCACTTGTTTATTATCCAACAAGACGCCCTCTCCTCTCCTCTACTTCTAATCTCCTCTTCCTCTCCTTCGCCCTTCCTCTCCTCTCCTCTCCTCTCCTTCCTTCTCTCTCCTCTCGTCCCCTCCCCCACTCCCAAACCTCTCCTCTTTTGTCCTCCACTTCTTCTGTTCTCTCCTCTGTTCTCCTCTCAGCAAGTTCATAAAACCTTCTCTTGTAATGGTACATTCCTCATCTACATTTTGTCAGGGATCTCCAACTACTGACTGTCAACAAAATGGCATTAAAAACTTTCTCACTTCTTCTGAAATCTATTAGAAGAAACTCCCCATTCTGGTCACATGGGTTTCGTCTGTCCTCCGAGCTCATGCTATGCTGCTGTCTGTCTTTGGCATTAATATTCTTTTCCACAAGTATTCTACCAATAGGACAAATGGCCTTACTGCCTTTTATTGAATCTACTTGTCCTTCTCACTGTCCAGCCCTCTCCATCCAACACCCACCCCCCCCCCCCCACCTTACCCAAATAAACCATTGCCTGACAGAAAACTTTCCGACCCTAGTATCCCAGCAAAAATCCACATCGTTATTAGAAAATCAACAGGTTTGGAGGATGGTGTTTATATGAACTGTTGTAAGATATTTTCTGTTCTTTCTCTCTTGGCCTAATGCAATTTGATTGGTTTTAAAAAAAATACCTATAATTAAAGGCAGAAGGTGGGATTTATGTATCTGAGAGAATAACTCTGGGGACAGTCAAAGTTGGAAAATCTGGCTACCAGGAGCAACGGAAACATAGACATGAAATGAGAGATGCAACCAGGCATGTGGCAGAAGAACCATGTTAGTATAAAAAAGGGAAACAAGAAAAACAGTTACAAGCTACTTGGGGAATAAGTATAAACATATGTCATAGGTTAAAAATAGATAAATAAATCTCTGTGTCCTTATTTTGGGGACTGGGGACAGCAGACCATATAGTATACCTCTCTTTGGGTTCATAGTATCATTAATCAACTGAATTTAAGAATGAATTTAAAATAGAGCATTTTGAGAAAAAATTTTATTTGTTAAAGAAAACTTTCTGATGATGGTGTGCTATAGATCTTGTTCAGCGGCCTGGTTATGGGAGGTCGGAGGAAAGAGGAATACAGAGGATCTATGTCATATATAAGTCAAACTTAAAGGTGAACACGGCAAACATTATAGGCAAAATGGAGCATTCAGAAAAGTAGAAGAAAGCTCCAAAGAATCAGAGAGCATAACGTAAGTTCTGCATGCTTCTTAATGCAGAAAACAAAGAGAAGTAAAGGAAAAAGAGTCCCCAGAGTCCCAATAGAACCTTGGTATATTCATAACACTGCCAAAAGACCAGGTAACGTAACTTATCTGTTAGAATTCAACAATGCCAGGATAAGGTTGCTGGAACAAAACCACCAGTGAGGGCTGCTTCTGTCCTTCTTCCTGAATTCTCACGCTCATATTCCTTTAAAAAGCTGCACTAACTTTTTATCCAGGTTTCTATAACTATAATACAAATTGTCTAATTTTGCTCCTAAAATCAACCATAAAACAGTGCTTTTGAGAAGATTGCCCAAGTTCCTCTTGAATATTACTGTATAATTCTTTGATTACTCTATCCTCCTTTTAATATATTATATTATCGTATTCACATTTGAAACCCATACTTTATAATTGCCTATAATTTACTATAGTTATTCAGTAAACCTTGTAACTCATGAAAGACATATACACTCTATAGTCTCGCACTCCTTGTGCTTGTTAGAGAACTATCAGATAGAGTCTCTCGTTTTGTATGAAATTCGCGTAATAGGTGATCTGTACGCATCGTGGATAGTAGCATGCCATGAAGTATTCCCAGCAAGATATATATAATATCCTACGAAAAAGTTTATCCATCTCGATGCTCAGTAAAAGGCAGATATGTATAACATAACCTACTCTGAGACCACTCCAACAATAAAGACTAGTACATAGACTGCTGCAGTTGTTAACGACGTACCCCATCCAGACTTTGCTATAGACCGTACATGCCACGCTATGAGTCATGAGACTAAGCCCACAATGACAGACCATGCAGAAGCACCTCGCATCTCGATCGCAGAGCACTGAGTCCTCTACCACATGCGCGCGTACCATTCATTCATAGATTGAAGTCATTTGTTCCACATAGGCGCATCTCTCATAACTAGCACATCCTTTCCCACAGCGACATAATAGGCAGCTCGTGTGTCTCATAATAGGCCATATACCCCCTCGATCCATCCACCACCAGCGCAAAAGGGTCCCCTACCATGCGGGATGTCCGTCCACTCCGGTCCCCCCCATCGCAGGCGGAGAGCTGCTACCGCCCAAAAACTCTCTCAGACATCCTACCAATCGACTCCACATCCTCGCAACTACCCAGCACCACACCAACAGAAATTAAACCCAAGACTTAGGCAGGGCCCACGCTAAGAACCGCCTCCCTTAACTTTCACGTATCACCTACTCACAGGGCGCGAAGACAAAATAATCATGCCGGAAAGGCAGAGGGAGGAAGGGCACCTGGGTGGAGAGGGGACCGGTCTACGTCACTGCGGCGCCGCCAGGCTTCATCTCGCCATGGAAGCAGAATAGCTCCCAGACGAGAAGCAGCACGGATCTGCAGCCGGACCAGAGTTGAACGAACCATGCCTAATAAAATAGATAGCCGCTACGCGCAATGCTATACATTCCAGGACTGGTCCCGAGACTGGCGATAGATCGCCGACTTCCCAGGCCACGTCCACTCATGCACGTACCCCCCCCCCACCCCCCCCCACCCCCCCCCCCCCCCCCCCCCCCCCCCCCCCCACCCCCCCCACCCCCCCACCCCCCTCCCCCCCCCCCCCCCCACCCTAAATCGGTAACCCTAACCTGAAATGGCAAAACAATGGGAAAAGGACAACCTGTAAAAAGTACCTCCAGTAGCTAGGAAGGAACCGCCCAAGTGGAGAGATGGGGATGCCAACACACGTACAAGATTTTGAACACAAATTTTTCTTGTCTAAAGAAACCAGGGACAACGATCCAGACACGAAAACTGAAGGAAGGCCTATGGAGACTGGCATATTAAGAGACCACGATCCCATGGGCAGCACAAATCCCCTCAAAATTAATTATGTATGTGTGCTTGCAGGACAGGAGCCCACCCTTGCAGCTGCCTCTGAGAGGTTCTACCCAGCTGCAGCTGATTGAGCCAGATGCAGATGGTCAAAGATAAAATGTTGATGGAAGTCAGGGGGACCAAGGTTAGGGAGGAAACAGATTGAAGCATCCAAGGAGATGACACCTCACAGAAGAGCAACAGGAAGATCAACCTACCATGGAGACCTGGGAAGCTCCAGAGGGGCTAAGACTCACGAACCAATAGCATTAAACAGGCTGGTCAGCAAGGCCCTGCACATATGTAACAAACAGTAATACTGCCATGCTCTGGATTCGTGGGAAGAGGATGCACCTACTATTGCAAAGACTTGATGCATGATGTAGGGAGCTAGGCGTGAGGGACTACCCTCTCAGAGGAGAAGAAAAGAGGGCTGTGGAGGAACTCTGCGGAAGGGGGACACGGGGGCAACATACGCGGATGTAAATAACTTAATTAGAAATAAAACTAACAATCTTTTAACAAAATTCTAAACTTTGAAACCCACATCGCCTAACGTCCTCGCTCCTACAAATAAACTCAATATAATCAAATATAAATTATATATCATCAACTACAATAATTCAATATCTACTCTCCCACACTCCAAGTCAACTATACTCTCAAACCATAAAGAACATTGCCAGTAATGGCCTAATGATAACCTCGTCCCACCCTTGGACGCACATCCGCCTCACACATCTACTCCCTCGATCCCAATCTGTTTCACCATCTTCGCCCTCTTCTCCTCACACTGGAAACCAATACCACCAGCCTACAACTATCACAAATATGGTCCCCCCCGCCCCACAAATACATCACCACCCCTCTCACGTCCCTCCTATCTGTGACCGCACACAATAGCTACCCCTCTACATTGTAAAGCGCCCCCACGTCCAAGCAAGTCACATCTCTCAAATCGCCCCCCCTCCTCTATCATTCCCACTTCCCAATCTTTTGCCCCTCGCCCTATCCATCACCCATTCATGCACTAAATAAATCCTTGCACCAAGCATTAGCAGTGTCCTTTCAATTCATCAAACCCCATCATCTCCACCTTGTCTACACCATAAGCTATGACCACTCCCTCTAAGTGCTCACCGTGTACCTCCCATCATCAAACACCTTTTCAGTACCCGCTAATCTCCGAAAGACCACTACAAAGCCTATCATACACTCTCCCTACCATCATCTCTACACCATACACCACTGCCAAACACCTCACAATCTCTATCTTCATCATACTAGCTATAATAGGTATAATATTGTAGCGTGCGACGAGCTGATCTTCACATGATGAGAAGGCCCGTACGACCAAACCATGTGTACGACTCTATGTCTCTGACAGGTGAGAGTACAAGGGCAGTCTACTCACAGTCATGAGACATATATATAGAACGCATAGATCTCTTCACGTATGACTTGAGATTGCTACTACGCAGTTTGACCACGAGAGATTAATTCTCATGATAGTTTAAGAGTGACACATCTCAAAGTGTGCTACCGAGATGTCCAACCACCGCCATATAGATCTAGCTTGCGAGAGCTCAGTAGATAGAAGGTGACGTTCTCTCCTCTATCTGCCCTATGTGTCTCACAACATTAACTATATATGGGAGACTTGTAAGGCCGACGCTGACTAGATATGTGAAGAGCTAGATATGTGAGCATAGTTGCTTGCGCTCGACGAATATAATCTACATAATATCGGCTTGTTTCTTGATATCTCTAAAAGTTCACAGATGTTCTAAGTAGATTATAGGAGATCGTAGCAGTACGAACTGGCACGCTATATCTCTCGTTTCGTTGCACGCACAGATGAGATAATAGAGAATGAGCAAGTACTATGGTATATCTAGTTTTGACTCATGTTCAGCCTAAATTAAGCGACTGCGCTACACCTTGTGCTGTGGTCTTGAGAAGTGAACATAGTAATAAGAGGCTGAACAGAGTAGAAGATGATTGCGCTGTGTGGCGCGTTATAATATGTTAATGTGCTGGACATCTGGTGGTGCTTTTGTTATTTCTAGTCTCGTGTTCACGCTGAATAGTTCGTACGCTTATATTCTCTTGTGATAGAGAGATCGGCGGAGTTGATAAGAGAGCCGTGTGTAATAATATTCTCCTTAGAGACATAAGATGCTCTCTTCAAGCATGAGAGAGTAATCCCATGTTCAAGTTAGGTTCAGGCTAGCATACGTCTATAGCTAGAACTGTCGACTCTAGGATGAGAGGCATTTATCGAGCTTGTGTGTTGATTGCGCAGATCATGAGCAGAGTGAGACTGCGCTCGTAGTACTCTCGCGTATGATCATTTCTAGACGAAGTCCAGAGAACATGATGTGTCTGTCTACTTTCGATTGATAGTAGCCCCCACATCATCTGCACACCCCCCTAACAACAAAATCTTACTACAGTACGCAGCGAAAGACCTAATGAGCACTCCGCAGTGTGTCAAGAATCCTGTATCGACAAGTGTCCCGGTATTCGCCCGCGCAACGTCGGCGACCCGAAGGTTTATCAGAGCCTATATAAGTTATATATTTCCGCATGACTCGGCTGAAATAGAGTCCCAAAGAGGTGAAGCGTGACCACTCGCCCCTCGCATGCTATCCAATCCACCACACTCCCAACCTCTCCTATTGCTTCTAGATTTGTACACCAGTTCACTCAACCATTTTCTGTAGAGTAAAAGTTACACCCTTTCCCTGCCTCCCTTTTACAATTCCTGCAGAGCTTTCCAAAGTAAGTTTGGATGGTTATAAGTTAACACTGTTCTTATTTTTTGGATCGTGTGTTTGTCATAGTGGTTAGGGAGCAAAGATATACATCAGAACTGTATGTTTCAGTTCGTTTGTTTTTTTGTGTATTCCCACGAAGAATTTAATGTCCCTCCGACCTTAGCGGACTGTTTTGAGACTAATAACTGTTCTAATAGTGTTGTGTCGCGTCCAACCAAATGACATTGAACACTGTGTTGTAATTGGTTACATCGTTGTTTTTGTGTTGATTTTGTGAGGATTAAGTAATCACAGGTCCACATCAGTCTTTTGGGCTTCCTCTCGAGAAGGTAAAAAGGATAACAGACTCTTCGTAGACTAATTGTTCCATTTTGTTTCCATTATTTTGATTTAGAATTTTTATATTTTTAGTTTGTTTGAAAAGAAGTTTTTAAGCTCTCATACGATATACACCCTTGCATCCTACCAATTGTTTCACTCGCCTTGCTGCACTCCCTCGCCGCGTTCTCATTCCAACGTGGGCTTGTACCGTGTCGTATCATCGCCCCCACTGGTCTCCCTTTCAGAGGATTAAACAAGGGTGGTGACCAAGAGAGACGTGGAATCGAAGCCAAAGACAAGACAAAGCGAGATACGAGGACAAAGTGAAGTAATGGTTCGATGTCAATGGCATGACAAAGCAGAAACCAAACCAGTAGAAAGGAAACGCATGTTCCATCCAGTGAAGCAGAGACTTTTATTAGACTTTATTTTGCACCCAGACAATGTTTTCTATGCAGTAACTAAAGAAACGCATAAAGACAATGGACACATCTTATGATACAAAATTCAAGCGCAAATTTAATCAAGACACATATACCTGCAGTCTACATTGAATATGATCTCAAGGAAAGTATATGCATAAATAAAGTAGTTAGTACTTATAGACTTTTTCACTCAGTATATGCTAGAGATAAAATTCGCACTTTAATGTGACATAAAGATATGCAGACATAACTGTAGCCCTCTGCTCTTATTGCCCTTTGTATGATTATAGGAAGCTTCAATAACATAATAAGTCGAAATGAAACGTATAATACATTCTGGAGAAAAGAACTGGCTAAATGTATCCACTTAGCGTAGCATCAATATAGGAATCCAGGGAAAAAATCTCGGTCATGTTTTATATATACTACATATTTTTGAAGATTAAAAATTTCAAGGTCATCAAAATAAAACAACGATTAACTTTTAAGATCTGTTGATTGTTAGTGTATTTTAAAAGTATCTGACTTTTAAAATGCTGAATCTCAGATAGTGGATAGGATATTGAGTATAATAGTATGGTGTCATCTCATAACTGGACTAAAGTGTTCTTTAATGGATTAAAATAAATTACTCTTAGTAGACAACCTACTAATCTAACAAAAAGACCAAAATGATCTTCTTCACAGGTCATCTTCAGTGGTGTAAATTTTTTAGCATTTGTAATGAACACAAAAATCTCCGTTCTTCATCTTTGGATCAATATTTGAGGAAAACTTACAACCCTGCATTAGCAATATAATTTTTGGCCCTGGCTCCATATAAAATTACATCAAAATGTTACACATTCCCTTTTTTTCATCTGTAATATTGATTTTCCTTCCCCGTACATTCAATAATTGCACCATTGGTATTTGTTTTTGGATAATGCACAATAAAACAAAGCTCTTTTGAATAAATTTAAATTATTGGTTTTTATTCCTAAGGGTACCATAGTTCCCAAAAAGTGTTATTTTTATTTGTATTGTTTTTATGCAAAAACTTTGTTTTATTCCCTTCACCCGTCTTTAGGTATATGGAATGATCTGGAGTGTACAAACAGATTTCAGAAGATGAAAATTAAAGTTCAGGGGCCCACCCACTCCGTGACTATGACAATATATTAAGCCCTTCTATCCATGAGACTCTGTGGGGTCTCCAGGAAGGGAGTTCTTAACTGGGGGTTTCCTGTTTGGGTGGGCAAGGCAATGCCTGCCTGTTCTACTTCACTCTCAGATGCCTGTCCCTATCGTGTTTAGACCTTATTTTTTCATTCTTATTTTTAAAAAATAAATTAGATGTATTCACGTACTCAGTGATGGGTTTTATAATGATATTCTTTCAGTTACACATGTTACTTTGTCTTTATTCATCCCATAATAGTCCCCTGGGCCCCGCTTCCTCCATTAGTCCCTTTTATTTCCCAAAATACTTTACTTTTATGCATGACATGCATTTTGCGTTTGTTGTGTGTGTGAATGTTTGTGTGATTTTTGTGTATTTGTGTGCATGTGTGTAAAATCAAGGTACTCCATTGGGACAAAAATTATAAGTGTCAAATATGCTTGAAACTTAAACTACTAAGTGCTAAAAATGGTCCTTACAAAAGATCCTCTGGTTCAAAAGGGCCCCAAGAATGGGTCACACTGTGCAAATCAGTCGTTGCTTTATCCAACAGAAGATCATCAGGGTAAGGAGACACGAAGCATCCCTGCACCCTCCTAATGACTCTCATTATAAGCTTGGCCTGCATTTGCCTCCAGTTTTCACAGAAAAATCTTTCTTAATGGCCCCTGAATCACAGCTAGGATAAAGCGCAATGCCCTAGATCAAAAAAATAAATAGAGCCCCAGTACATTTCTCAAATAACCCTAAACATTACAATGCAATTTTCCTCAATCTTTTTCTGGAAAATCATTTCTCTTTCTTGCATATCTCAGACAAAGGAAAATAAAATCTAATAGCAATATAAAAGAATACTCTAAAATTGATATTATGCAGAGGAAATTTAAAGTGACCCCTTTTTTTCTTTATCTTCAAACAGAAAAAAAAAATCACTATAATGGACATCCTTATATGCATAAAAAAAAAATTCATTTCACTGTAATTTTTCCAAAATCAGTGGGGAAGACAACTTTATTTTCTTACTTGTGATTAAAATTTATCATGAACGAATGTCCAAACTGTTGTCTACCAACAAGTTTTCCCAAATAACAGTTCAAAATACATTGTAATGCATATATTTAACACACACACACACACCCCTGTGTGCAATATATGTATACAAAATACATATATTATACTTAATACAATAAAATATGTCAAGATATATTTCTTTCAAATTAAAATAATTTTAAAATAAAATTATAGTTTTTTTTACATAAGATTCTGAAGAATTAGTACACCACTTTCAAAATTCTGTTTTCCTCCTCTTTTCTTTTCCTCTATCCCCCTTTTTCCTCTAGCCCCTCCTACCCCTCTTATTATTCTTAAATAATGGGATCACTGCTGCCTAAACAACCCTTGTTGTGCACCATCCACTAGAAATGGGGAAACCTAACAGAGAACACATGCTTGAAAAAGAATGATTTCCTTCTGACAGCACTATTTCACTACCGTATCTATTCAATGTTCAAGACTTAAGAAACACAGCAAGTATTTTTGGTAAGTGGTTAACAAAAAAAATTTTTTGATAATTTTTTTACATAAATACTATTAACTTATTTATATCATTTTCATCATTTTCCCTTCTCCCTCCTACCCTCCATTGTCTTCCACAATTTCCCTACAAATTTCATGGCCTCCCTTTCATATTCATATATGTTCTTTTTTCCTCTCAAAGAGCTCCTTTCTATTGCATGATCTCTCACACATAATCAATGGTTTTCCCAGAGAAGGTCAAGGTTTGTGTTCTCCCAGGCATAATCTGAAATGTTATCCCGACCCAAGTAATCAACCTAAACAAATATACGTTACGAACAACACCTAAAATATGAAGAGTTTGTATTTTGCATCAGTACCTGGGACAGATCATAGAAAAAAAGTGATGGAGCTCCTGAGAGAGGAATAGTGTAAAGACAATCAATCATTTCTATCTCTGTCTAGGTTTCAAATAAAAAGATTCGAACTTTGATTTTATTTACTTAGCATTTGCCAATTACTGGGGGATTACCCCTGAGCTATTTTTTTCTAATTGTTAGAAAATACTTTCTACTGTCTACTTTCCCGGGTTTTTGCTTCCCAAGTACTTCTGTTTTGGGGTCTTCCTGGTGTTTTCTGCTCCAATAGTCCCTTTTGGTCCTGGGTGTGGGTGTTTTTGGGGCATTTTTTACCCTGGCAATGCTGCTGGTCCTTCACATTACGGAGACCTTTTTCTTTTCTCCATCTTCTTTTTCTTCCATCTTCTCTTTTCCTTTCCTTCTTGTAGTTCCTACTTACATGGCCCAGCCTGGTGATGAAACCCAACCTCTTCTATCCTCCCCATAATTGGTGTAGCCCTCTATTTAAACAATATTTTTAAATTGGGGAGCAAGATTTTACATTGCATCACTTGTGTATCTGAGGATCTGCTCAGGGGTGGGACAACCAAATCTTAAGAGCCCGTATTTAGCATCTGAATATTTTAAACCCTTTCCAGCAACCCCAAAAGAAATTTTAAGACAAAGATTCAGGAAAAGTGAAAAAAAAAAGGGGAAAAAGGGAAAAAATTTCAGGGGGAAAAGGGGGGTAATAAAAACCCCCAAGAGTTTTTTAAAAAAATGGGGAAAAAGACCCAGAACATTTTTAACCCTTTTTTTTAAACCCCAAAAAAAAAATATTTTTTTTAAAATTTTAAACAAAAAAAAATTTTTTAAAAAAAAAGCCCCAAATTTAAAAATTTTAATTTAAAATTTTTAAATTGTTGGTTTTTTACCCCGGGGGAATCCCAAAAAACCATTTTTCTTTAAAAACTACAAAGGGGAAGACACTCTTGGCCCGTTGGAGAGATGGCCCAGAGTTCCGACCTGATTTCAACCCCCAACCTAAATTTAAAAGCCATCCCCAACTGTAAAATCTATCCCAGGGGTCCCCCCAAATTTTTTTTCAGCCCTGCAAAAAAAGGTATTTTAGGGCTACATGCAGGCAAAAAAGCAATGGCACAAAAAAAAAAAAAAAAATGGGACCCCATTGTGCAGGCCCCACATACTTAGGACCAGAACTTGGTGGAATTGAGTTCTTTCTAATTGAAAAGCTCCCCCTTTGGGGCCCGTTTCTGTTTAAAATTAAAAATTTTATATGGTGGTTCGCAAAGAAAATTTGTCCCACTCAGCTGTAATTTTGCCCCAAAAAAAGTCCAAAAAAAACCGGACCCCCAAATTTTCATAATAGTTTTTTATTTGGTTTGGGGATATCGGGGAAAATGCAAATAAAAATTTTTAAAAACTAATAATTTGGGGCTTGGGGCCCAAATTTAAAAAAAAAACTTTTTGTTGGTTTAAAAAAAACCTACCTTTTACCTGAAATTTGGGGTTTGGGGCATGCAACCTTCACTTTCCCCAAACTAATTAATTTTTAACACCATTTACTGTTTTTCCAAAAATAAAAAGGCCTTACCCCTAAAAAAGATGCTTCTTTTTTCAGGAGTCAGGGGCCGTAGAAATAACCCCCGGTCAAAATGCAAAACAAGAGGGGGGTCCCAAAGAAGCTGATGGGTTTTTGCAACCCCCCTTCTCCCTAAGGCTCGGGAAGACAAAAAGACCTTTTAAAAAGAAAATTAAGACCAAAAACCAAGAGTTTCCCTTTGGGAATTTTCTTTTATGCAAAATGGGGAAAGGGTTTAAAATCAAAATAAAACAATGGCCCCTAAACATCCCAAAAAAGCAGGGCATTTTTTAAGTGGGAAAGAAAGAATGACAAAAAAGATCAAACTATCCAGCAAAAATTTTCCCCCTTTTAAAAAAAGAAATTAATTTAAAGAATGAAAAACTAAAATATGTGGGTTTTTAAGGGGGAAAAAAATTTTTTGATTTTTAAAACTTACAAAATAGGGGTAACCAAAACAAGGAAACTAAAAGACTTCTGGAAAAAATTTTTTTTTTCATTTCAGATTTCTCTCCTTTCCCCCCCTTTTTCCCCCCCCCCTCCCCGGAACTCCCACCCTTACCCCCCCCTCCCCGCCTCCCTTGGTGTCCCCCTTCCCCCCTCCCCGTACCCACCTCCCCACCCTGAGTATCCCCCCCCCCAGTCCAGCCTTCATGGGACCCAAGGTCTCTTTTCCCACTTATATATAGCTCCCTTCATATATACCCGGAGACCCGGGGCCCTCCCTAAGCGCTCCCAGCTGGTGGTTTAACCCTGGGGCTCTGGTTGGTTTTGGGATTGTTGGCTTTTCCCAAGGTTCGGAATCCTCTCAAATCCTTCAGCCTCACTCTTCTTCTCCTTGGGAAAACCCCCTGCTCAGTTTAAGGTTAGCTGTGGCACTGCCTCTGGTATTTCAACTCTTGCAGACCTCTAAGGAACAGCTAATCAGGTCCGTCAGCGTGTACCCTGACCCAATCAACCCTACCTTTGGTGAGCACATGGGTGGATATCCAGGGGGAACAGTCTGTATAGAAAGACTTCTGAGAGAAGCAGTTTCCTGTTGAAATTTGAAAACAATACAGCTGACCAAACAAAAAGATGGAAGGCAAGAATAGAGAGAGAGCAGCAGGGAAAAGTACAAAGGTGTAAAGTACAAGTGCTTTAAAATCATGCAAAAGGAAAAAAAAAAAAAAAAAGGTTTTTTT
>JAJTUV010005053.1:0-11099 GCA_021653895.1 Mastomys natalensis
TCCTTTTCCCCCCTCTTTCCCCCCCTTCCTTTCCCCCCTTTTCCCCCCTCCCCCTCCCCCTTTCTCCCCTTTCTTCTTTTCTTTTCCCCCCTTTCTCCCCCTTCCCCCCCTCTTTCCTTTCCCTCCTCCCCCCCCTTTTTCCCCCCTTTCCCCCCCCTTTTCCCCCTCTCCCCCCCCCCCTTTTTCCTTCTTCCTCTTTCCCCCCCCCCTTTCCCCCCCCCCCTTCCCCCCTTTCCCTCCTTTTCTTTCCCCCCTCCTCTCTCCTCCCTGTACTTGAAAATAAATTTTTTAAAGTTAAAAGTTTTTTAGGAGTCCAAAGATTGTGGGGGGGGCTTTGTCAACCAAAAAAAACTGTAAAGGTTTCCTAAATTGACCTCGGTAAAAAACCAACAAATTCGGGTTCATCTAGCCACCTTCCTCAGAAGGGGCCAAGGTAATTTTACTAGAAAACACCACGACCCCCCGAAAAAGGAGGAGGGTTTCAAAATTTACTTTTTTTTTTGCTATTGCAATTTTTATGTGTCATGAAATTCTTCTTTTTTTTTTTTTTAAACACAAAATATGCAACCATTTTTGGCTCAGAGACCTTCGACAAAGGGGGTTCGTGTGACATCTCGTCTCCCCGTAACAAAAGGGTAGCCATTTTAATGAGGAAACGAGACCCAAATGTGAGACCTCTGCAAAACTTCCCCCGTACGTGGGCCCCAGAAGAGGCCCCCGGCCACCCCCCCCGCCCCCCCCCCCCCATCTAAGGGGGAAACTTTTCCCTAGCTCCCCGGTTTTCTTTCTTTCCAATCCTAGATGCTGTTCCCCCGATAGCCCCCCCAAAACTCACACAAACCCGAATGCTTTTAACTTCGGATCGCAATAACCTGTCCCGCTTAGAGGGCAGGCCCCCGACGCCACTGTCCAGTGCCAAAACGCACTGGGGGACTCTCCTCTACTTCTTTTTGGGTTTTTTTAAACCTGGTGCTCAAGAAAAAAGGTTTTGGAGCTGGGGTGCTCTAGACCGCACGGCCACGGGGGGCCTGAGTGGTCACTGTGTCACTGTTTGTGGCAGAGAAAGGAAAAGGTAAAAGAAAATTCCCCCGGGGGGGGGAAAAGGGTCACCAAGTCGTTTCAAAAGTGGGAGGATTGGCAGAGCCCATTTTTTTGGTCACTCCTCACTGTCAGGGGGAAAAAAAACATTTGGCGTAATTTAAGGCCCCCGGGAATTTTTTTTTTTTGGGATGGGGGGCCTCTATGTACCTGCGCTTGGAAGCTAGTAACCAATGACCCAAAAACAGATCCCCCCGCTCTCATGGCGTCACCCCACTGATGTTTTGAGGACAGCCTCTGAGCAGGGAAGAGAAGGGGGCGGTTCATCTGCTTCATTTGGGTTAGATTTTTACTGGACAATAATAAGGGTAATAGCACAGGGGATTTGTCATGTGGTCCAGACATGATTGGCATTAAAAACAGGAAGAAAGAAAGGAAGGTGCCGAAAGAAAGGAAAAAGGTAAACCAGTTGGGAAAAAAGAACAGGGGGGAGACTGGGCCAAAAACAGGGCCCCAGGGTCCCAGCCCTGTTTGGGGGCCGGCGCCCCCTGACTTCTTAAAAGGGGGATGGCTTGAAGCTGGGGTCCCAAGGCCCCAGGGGGGGGAACAGAATTAAAAACAGAACAGTGTTTTTAAAGGCCATCCCCAACAAGGCTGTGACCTTTTAATGTTCACTGAGGTGTAGTAGAATGACCCCTTTTACCCCTTCAAACCTTGCCCCCCCTTTGCGCCCCTGTCGTCTGCTTTCCTTTAGGGATTCCACCTCAACCCTTGAGTTCCTTTTGAAACCCTTTATTTTTGCTATCAAGGGGGTGCCCTGTTTTTGGAGGATCATTTATCTCCCCTTTCCATCCCCCTGGGGCCCTGGGCCCGGATACACTCCCTCCGGCACACCCACACCCATGCTTAGCTTGGATGATGGAAGAGGGCCCCAAATCCGGTCTTGTTAAGTGAGACAAAATTTTGGGGGAAAAAAAATTTTTCCCCTCAAAAAGCTGGGGCACCAACTCATTTTAAAAAAGGGGTTCCCCCCCCAAGGGGGGGTTTTTTTTTTTTTTTTTTCCCCCCCCCCCCAATATTTTCCCAAAGCTGAGGGCTTTGGGGGGCCCGGCCCCCCAGTCAACTGTGAAAAGGACAGAGGCACACCACATATGTGTGCACCCCCCCAGCCCCGGGACATGTCCAACAGATGCAAGACTTTTCCCTTCCTGACCCCGGGGGAAAACCCGCAGCAGCAGCTGGGACTGGTCGTTTTTAAAGGGGTACTCCATACCAAATAGGAAATGAATCAGAACCAAAGAGCATACTCTCGTTATCTGGCTATACTGAAAGGAAAGAAATTGTCCACTTCCTCAGGGGAGAGAACAACATCTGCTTGAAAGTAAGGCAAATCACGATTCATGGTGTTTTGGGGAAATTTTGAGGGGTAAGAGATTCCCTTTCAGTACAATTTTATCTCCCCCACAAACTCCCCACCCCCCCAACACACACAAATATGGAGGTGCACATATCAAATATACCACTTGACTCTTTTCCCTGTGGGGGTAAAAAATGGTGCATGGCTCTGTGATTGTCAGATTTTTCGGAGAGTTACGGTCTCCTAATTTGTTACTCTTTTCCTCTCTGGATTGTCTGCTGTTTTACATCGTAAATTTTGACGCGGGTTTTTTAATGGCGTGGCTGCTGTCTCATAGTGGGTCATCCCTGCTCCATAACCTGCGGCTTTAATACCCCCCCCTTAAAGCTAGCTGCTTTTTGTCCTTCCCAAGGGGTGATTTTCCCCTATTGAAACTCTTAGTCCAGACTTCTCCGTTTTCACAAACACACACGGATGCGTTCTCTCACACGACAAACCGTGATTTTCGTTTCCTTTCTTCTGTTTAACACGATCTGAGAATTTTCAGCCATGATACTTCATGCTGTCATTTTTCCGGAAAACCCCTGCGGGGCCCCTAGCCCGCTTGCCGGCTCCCCCTGCCCGACTCTGATGCCCCGGCGTCCCCCAGTGATTGGCAGTGGCCTTTTTCCTTCTTTGCTGCCGGGTTCTGTTTGCCCCTTGGTGTGCTCAGCTCGTGAGACGGTTATAAGGGGGCAAACACTGTCCTTACATCATAATAAACCTTACCCCCTAAAGACCTCAGGGGGAAAAAACCCGGGGGCTCACCCCTTTTTGCTTGGGCCCTTTGGTTTTCATTTATTAAACAATGGTTGGGTTTTTTTTTTCCCCACCTCGGGCCTTTTCTGCTTGGCTTTTGACTAAAAACCTTCACTCCCTCTGAGGGGAAATCAAAGTGGGGGTGTAACGACCCGGGACCACCTTTTTTCCCCCTGGTTTGACGTCCTTTAAACTGGGCTGCAGACATCTCACTCATCTGTGCGTGAGCCGCGGCTTTTACCCTTGGTTCCATATTTTAAAAAGGCTCTGTTCTTCTTTGTTGTAAAGACTTTCCTTCATTTGATCGTTTTAAAAAGATGTTTTAAAAAAGGCCGTGGGGCTGTTATCGTTTTTTTTTTCCTCTTTTAAAATGTCTCCTTTTTTTTTCCCCTTTTCAAGAAAACCTTGGCTCAGTTTAAAAATACAGGCATCCAAGAAAAATTTTCTTTTACAAGTAACAATCTCTATGTGAGGTAAAAGCTTCGAGATAGGCCTGACTCACTAAAACCCTTTTCCCCAGGCACACCGGGTTTCCCCCCACCGACACCTCCCCTCCCCTTCAGGTCTTTCCGGGGCCCTGCTTGTCCTGGCTCTGAGGTAATCCCCTCAGGGCAATCCTGGGTTTCCCCCTCCGCTTGGCTTTGGGGGACCAGTTTTTTTTCCCATTTTAACTGCTTATTTTTTCTCGCTAAACCCAAATTTGGCTCCATGTCCCCACCTTTCCGCATCCTCAGGGCAGTCCCCGGGAACCCCGTCACCACTCTCTCTTGCCCTTTTTTCTGGGTGCTCTCCCAGTGCGCTGCCCCCCCTTCGTCTTGCAGGCATGGTTCTGCGTTTCTTCACGGGTCTGCCTCCTGGGGCTCAGGTACTCCTTTTCCTGTGACATCCACACCGGGGAAAGGCTCGCCTGCCACGACAATTTAAAAGCAGTCTGTCTAACCCCTAATACGTTTACTTTTTTAAAGTTGCCCCTAAATGTCACCTGAAAACTCCCCCGTAAGCCTTAGCCAAAACAACAGTCCAACAAAATTTTCTATCTTAAAAAATATTTTTTTCCCAAACCATGGGCCTGACTCATGCGGATTCTGTCTAATTTTTCTTTTCCCATCCTCAGTTCTGGCGACTCCCTTTAAAAACCCTGGCTACAAGATTTTTCCCCACTCCTCCCCTTTTCCCTTCCTGTCCCTGCTTGGGCCTCCTGGGCACCAGATCTAGGGTTTTCCCCAACCCCCCTCCTCGGTGGCGAGAAGAAGTCAGAAGCCTGGGTGCTCGGGGGAAGCACGCTCCAACGAACTTGCCACTGACAGAATCAGCGGAACCCTAGCAGGCGGTTTTTGGGGCCCCCTACCCAGACTGATCCCCAAACGTTGCCTTGCGAATACCACAGGCCCGTCGAGTTTAAATACCGCTTTTTCCAAAGAGGCAAGACCTGTCACAAGTTGTCTCATGCTTTTATCCCGGGGGGGAAGGGGCAAACCCGGTAATACTCAACGGACTCACAGCAGAGAGACTAATTTCCTTTTTTGCTTGATTTTTATAAACAAGGGAAATATCTATTTCTAGAAAAAAGGGCTTTTCGTAGAATGCAGCCTCTTAAGCACAGTTGGGGGAAGAGGTTCACATTCTAAACCCCCACGCACCTGACCCCCAGAGCACTTTTCCCATGAACCAAGACTTGGAGAAAACAAAAGTTGCCTCCTTTTTTGAATCCTGGAGTACTAACGAGCACAACACAGCCCTTGCTCACACACCACACGGACACACTCATACCCAACACACATGCCCCTCACCCACACATACCATTTGTACCCTACACACATCATCATCACACATACCAAGTAACATATATATTACACACAACGCATACACGGTTTACAAAACCCCAACACAAACCCCCCCAAAAACACACAAGGGGTCCTTTATCACCACGTTAGGGTAGATACCACCCAAAAAAAAACCCCCGAAAAATGGAGTACTGAAGGATGTGGGGGGCCATAAGATGTTTTAATACATAGATGCTGGTAAGTGTGACATGGTAGCTGCTGTAAAAGCGTCTGGGGTGTCCCTCAAAAAGTTAACATATAATCCATGTGAGTAGCAATTCTACCTCAGGGAAAATACCCGAGGGCTGAAAACAGGTTCAAAAAAATCTCCCCACCATGGTTCACCGGGACAGCTACTGTCCACAAAGCCCGTGTGAAAAAGGCCCGGGGCCCATGGCAACATTGGCTAAAAAAAAGGGAGATCTGTGATTTTTTTTAGTCTTAAAATAGAATGGAATTCTGACACAGTTACGTAGTGTACTTTGGGAAAACATGCTGAGTGGATAAAACCCTCAGGGGAAGAAAAAATTGTTGAATCCCGTCCCCCCAGAGTCAGCTCACGGGACAGAGGGGTGGTTGAAGCACCTTTGACCAGTTCTGTGAATCATCTACATCTGAACATATTTGCACTTTGGGTGTTCAGTTAAGAGTGCAGTGGTTGTTTTTAATGTCAGAAAAAAAAAAATTTTTAACACAGAAAATTTCCCAAAAACCCGGTAAAGAGGTCTTATGAGAAATTGTCTAATGGTTAGCCTGTGGACTTGTTTGGGAAAGGGGGTTTTCTTAATTCTACCCCCTAAAAATGGGGGGAATCCTTTTTGTTTTGGTCCTGGGGGAAAAAGGAGGGTGAGAGTTCCACATGGGTGCACTCATTTCCCCTCTGTTCCTACTGGGGTTAGTAGCGCCTCAGGTTGCGCTGCCTCAAATTTCCCCCCCGTGATGGACTGTGACCTTAATTTTTGAGCTAACATGTTTCCCTTAAGCTGTTTTGTCATGTTTTGTCAAGAAAGAGGGAAGAACGTCAGAAAGGTGGTAAACTTTACGCTTTTTTTCAAAGGGGGAAAACCAAGAAAAATTGTCCTTCAAGTAAATCACTGCATAAAAAAAATTAAATGTTCTTGACAAACCCCCCTGGTTTTTAGGGACTTTAAAAATGGTGCCAAAGAAGCCAAAAAAGGGCATGATAAAAAACCCGCTGAAAGACAAAACTTTAAAAAGAAAATTTTTTCATACTAATTCCCTAGATAAGCCACTGGACTTTTTAGGACATTTTAAAGGACATATTTATTATTTTTAATGGGGGTTAAAACTGGTATTATCGCTTGGTAAAATACCATGGATTCTCAAGATGGCAAGGGACTCATGGGTCATCTGGATGCACTTAAGTACAAAACCTGCTTTTTCCCGATCACTTCAGGACCACCAACTACCCCCATCCAGAAAACATGGAGACCAGGTGTGATGTCTTCCAGGCAGTTTGGGGCCTTTTTTGGGGTGGGTTTTTTTAAACCTGGGAAATTGGGTCGAAACCCCGCCCCCCGGGGGGCCATGCACCGGAAAAATTTTTTTTTTCATTAAAAAGCTTGATTTTATATTACAGAAACAATATAATAAAAAAAATTTACGGTATTAGAACGGGAAAAGACAGGGTGATCAGTGGAATTTTTAAAACAAAACCAGTTAAAACCCCCAACCCTAGGGGGACCAATTTTTTTTTAAAATATGCAAAAAACCCTACGATGGAAAAAAAGGAAAGGGATCTTCAACAAATTGGGGTTTGGGGGTAAAGGAAAGTCTGCAGGGAGAAGAATTTCAAAAAATCCATATTTATCACCCTGAAAAAAAAACCAAGTCCAAATGGACAAAGAACCCCAAAAAAAAACGGAAATGTTAAATCTAATAGAACAAAAGTGGGAAAAAAACCCTTTAACTCATTGGTCCAGGAAAAAACTTCCGGGAAAAGAAAAATTTACTCAGGCTCAAAAATCAACAATTGATAAATGGGACCTCAAGACGGGAAAACTTCTATAAAGCGAAGAAAACTGCAATAGGGGAAAAAGGCCAGCCATACATTGGGGAAAAAATTTTTCCCCTAATCCCACATCGACAAAGGGCTAATCTCCAAAATTTATAAAAAAACCCCAAAAATTTAAAAACCAACAACCCAAATAACCCCAATTTAAAAAAAGTGGCACAGAAACTAAACAGAGAATTCCAAAAAGGGGAAACTCAAGTGGCTTTAAAAAACCCCCAAAAAAAAACGTTAAAAAATCCTTAGTCTTCTTACACCATCAGAATGGCTAGGTAAAAACCCCCAAGAGATGGGGCCCCTGCGGCGAGGTTTGGACAAGGGGGAAAGCCCTCCATTGCTGGTGGGGGTGCGAACTTTTACAAACCCCTTTGGGAAATTAAATTTTTTTGGGTTTCCCCCGAAAACTAGGAAAAGATCATCTCAAACTCAATATACCACTCCGAGCACATACCCAAAAAAAATGCCCCCCATATCACAGGGGCATTTGCTTTAAAAATTTCCGCATTTTAAAATTTATAAAAAGCCAAAACTGGAAACAATCTAGTGTCCCTCAACTAAGAATGGATAAAAAAAATTGTTATATCTACCCCCAAAAGGACTACTATTCAGCTTTTAAAAAAAAAGGACATCATGAATTTTTCAGGGAAAAGGGGGAAAAATTTAGAATTTTCACCCAGAAACTAGAAAAAACATGCATGACTTTACTCACTTATAATGGGTAATTTGTCTCAAAAATCCCAGACCCAAAAAAAGGGGGGGAAAAAGAGGTCCCAAAGGGAAGATGTGTGAATCTCATTCAGAAGGGGAAAAAATACATCATCAGAGGTTGTGGAGGGGGGGAGCTGAGTGGGGGAGGGGGGTTTTAGGGGGGGAATGGGGATGGGGGTTTAGGGGGGAGGAGAGGCCCGGGGGTAGAGTGGAAAATGGAACTACGGGGGGGCCGGGGGGGCAAAAATAGGGGGGGACTCAAAATGAGATTCCTAGAACTGAAGTGACCCCCTCCGGGGGCCAGACAGGGCTTTCCCAAGGGGGGAGGGGGACATCAATTTACCTCAAAAACTTCAAACCCAAAAATTTTTCCTGCCTGCAAGATTTGTAGGGGTAAAGGGGGGGGGCAGAGACTGGGGAAAAAACAGCAAACCCATGACTGCCCCAACTTGAAATCCATACCATGTGAGAGAGCCAACCCTACAAAAATTAATGATACGTGTTATGCTTGCAGCGGGGGCCTAAATTTTAACCCCTCCCCCAAAAAGCCCTTCCCTCCCGCATGGGTTGAGGGAGATCAAAACCTAAAAACCCAAAAATGACCAGAAAATCAGGCATCCCCGTGGAAGAGTAAGGGGTAGAAGGGGGCAAGTCTAATCAAGGGCACCCCAAGAAAGCCCACAGCAACTAAACCCGGGGGACTACCCCCGGTACATGCGGGCCTGAACCTAGACCCCTTACACATTTGTACAAAACACACTTGGGGGGGCATGCACACCATAACAAGGGGGCCAGGGGGTCCCTTTACCTGTTCCTCCTCGGGAACCCCCCTCTCCCCTACCTGGACCCTGCTTGGGGCCAAGGGGAAAAGGGTTCCTAGGCCTTCTGGGGCAAAAACCCCCGGGAAAAAGGACCCAAAGGGCAACCTCCTTCTCTAGGGGAAAGAACGGGAGAAAAAGGGGGGTGAGGGAGGTAAAAGGGGGGGACAGGAAAAAAGGAGGGGGGGGGGCCCGTGAGCCGGATGTACTATGAATAAAAATAATTTAAAAAGAAGCCTTTGGGGGGTTTTGGGAAACTTCTCTGTTTTTTTTGAATTTAATTTTTTTTAAAATTTTAGATTCCTTTCTTTAAAAAAATCTTTTCTCCTGACCCGTAGTTTAAAAGGGGAAATTTCCCCCAGACCGTCTCATTGGACCTTCAAAATGGGTGAGCAAACCTTGTGTAAACCCCTGGGGGGGGGGAGGGTTGGGGTTCATGCATTTTCACCCCCAGGTCGAACCCCCCCCCCCCCCAGAGAAGGGGCCCCCCCACGGGGAGAGCCTTTACAATGGGCACTGGGTACTCCTTCCTACAGATATTTTCGTGAAGGAAAAAAATTCATTGTGGGTGAAACAATTGTTATCCAAGAAGGGGGGAAAAAGTATCAAGGTTTTTTAGACTAATGTTCATACAAAAACCTCGAATTTAAACGTTTCCCCTTTTTGGGGGCAGGGTTTGGGGGATGCACGTAAAACTAGAAGCTAAAAAATCCCAAAAAAGTCCAGGGAAATTCAGAAGTTACAAAAACCACAGGCCCCCCCTCCAAAATAAACAGTAAGAAAAAACGTGGGGGGGGGGGGGGTGGGGGGGGGGGATGCCTCTATGAAACTGCAGCGGGGTTTGCCGAAAGCTTTTAGGGGGGGCGATTTTACAGCTCATCACCCCCTCCCAAAAAAATGGGAAAAAATTTTACAGTATCACACTGTCTTGGGGGGCACCCTTAACCTGGAAAAAACCCCAAAAGACTCATTGGTTCAGCAAGTTGAACTCTGGTACAATCACTTCTTTGGTTGACATACCTGCATTTGGACCTTACCTGCAGTGACCAAGGCATTTATTTGTGCATGTCTCTCCAAGAAAAGGCACACAGCAATGCCCTGATGATAATAAACCTCTGAACCTGTAAGCCAGCCCCAATTAAATGTTTTCCTTTATAAGTGTTGGCTTGGGCATGGTGTCTCTTCACAGTAATGAAACCCAAACTAAGACAGATGGCATCCCAACTAGGTGGGCAGCCCACGCTGGTCACTACGTGGTCATGGCTCTGATGGGTCAGGAGGACATGCATGGAAGGTGTGAGCCCATGATAGCCCAGAGAGTAACCGATCTCATAGCAATTTCCTTATCCTTTGTCCAGTTCCTACCGTGACAGATCCCAGACAAAGAAGTTTTCAACAGCTTTTCCTCTTTTGGAAAATCCTCTCACTCTCAAAATTTCTCTGGCCTTTCCTTCATTTCTTACTTTCCCTCAGGTTCTCATGCTTTCTGTAATCCTCTTAAGCCTGCTTCTGCTTTGTACAGTACACCTTTCATTTTCGTGAGACACAAGACACAAGGCCTGAGACAACAAACCCAGAGGCAGTGTTTCAGACTGACTTCTGGAGTACTTGAGGTCCAGCACATATAAACTGGGTTGAGAAAGAACCTATGACACGTGAAAACCTTGAAACATCAGCACAGATACATAGTCAGCTTCTGGGTTAAAATGGCATCTTTCCCATAAAGACTGTGGCATTTCTAAAGGTGCTCTTCCAAGCTCAATACTACATAGACACAACTATTAGAAGCAAGGAAACTGTGACCTAAGAACTCAAATAGACTCAAGTCTATTTGGGAAATATCCCTTAGAAATGGTTTTCCTTGACCCTAACTGCAGGGTAGGGTCAAGAAACTTATTTGAATTCATATCATGTCAAGGTTTAAAAACAAACACCGTAGTGACTTTGGTGGGCTATATCCTGTATCTAGGACAGGGTGTGGGAGTCCCACACCCAGATTCCTAGATGATGTCTATGCCAGGCAGACTTGGGTACCATAGGGATAAGGCCAGGCTTCCGGTGAGTAAAGCAGCTTTAGGAAACTGCCCTGGACATGTCTAAAAGTTTCTAATTCTTTCAGCTCTGCTGAGGTACCAAAGCTACTCAGAGACATTGAGTGGGTTTCTAGGGATCCCTAAGCTTACTGGAATATTCATAGAGGACAACAAGCCTTTCCAGGGTCTATGGACAGCTGCTCAGGGGAAGAGGGGTGTTGAACTGTCTTCCCCCAAAACTGATTGATTAGTTATCCAATACAAAGTGGTCATCCCTAAAAACTATATATTTATAAACAACAAAAATGGACTCTGCAGGTTGCATTTATATATGATATATTTACAGATATGTGTATATATATCCATATATGTGTGTAAGTATATATTTATACATTTATATATGTATATCTCATATATTATATATATAAGATGTTATCAATTTGAGAGATAAGGACATGAGAGGGATTCGAGGTAGGAAAGGGGGAAAATAAA
>JAJTUV010005054.1:0-12297 GCA_021653895.1 Mastomys natalensis
TTTGCCGAAAACCCCGTGCTGTTGTCATGGTGTCTCCAGTTCGACCCAGAAGCATCTGGGCACCAGGATAAACCTGCAGGCCAGACTCTCGTGGCCTCTCCTCCACCCCCTTCCTCTTCCTTCTTCCCCCTTCAGAAGGGCCGACCCTGGACTCTTGTAGGAAAAAAGCCACTTATGAGAATACAATGACTACACAAACTGTTGGGGATGCGTGGGGAGATGCTTCTCCTTAAAGCAGAGGTGCTGGCCTTTCAAGCCCCACAGGGACCTCACAGAGACTTTTTTCACCTGGAGAGTATGCCTCACCCCGCCCGGCCTGATGAAAGGTCTGTAAAAAGGATGTTTTTCCCCCTTTTCCCCCCAAAAACCTGTCTCCTTTTGCTTGGGCCCTTTGACCCTGTTTCCTCAGAGATGAAGTTTGTGAGTTTTTAGGTGGGGGTACAAAAATCTCCATTCCTAGTCCTAGGTTTTTCCTTGTGGACCTGGGCATTTTCTCAGCACAGTAGACCCCTTTTTTCCACTGGGAACAAACCTCTGTGGAGGGCCATAGACAACCCGGCATTGGGTCCTTGCTACACTGCACTTCCCTGTGTCTGCCTTTTATGGTACATTCTTTAGCGACTTAGTTTACAGTAAAGGGGAGAAACTGTAATTTACTATAATAAAAGAATAATGATGATAGTGCGGGAGAAATTATGTAATATCTGCCCTCTCACTCCCCTCTGACCCTTCACTCACACTATGACTGAAAGAGGTGAGGGACAGAGTGGGCACAGCTGTTTGGGACATTTGGGCTGAAAACCAGTTGGCTCCACAGTTCCTCAGGCCTGTGCACTGTGGCCCCTGGAAAAAAATGATTCTCGTGCCAGAGACACACTGGTGATTGGGGATTTCATACCTGATCTTTTTTGAGGAAAGATTAAATCTATCAGGTTTTGATTTTGTGGAGTTTGATATGATCTCCCTTTCCCCTTTTTTCTGGGAACTCGATGCTCTTAAGGGTTTTTTTTCCTGACTAAAAATTATGAACCAGCTGGCTTAGGCACTCCACAGAGATTTTTCCTGGGTCTCCATCATTCCTCCCCCCTTCCTTTTCAGGTCAAGTAATGTCCCGCAGGTAGGATCAAAAGGGGCCATCACCTTAGTGGGGGACATCAGCTTCAATTTTGGAGTATGGATCACATGCATCCCTTTTTTAAAACTGAAGAGAAGACCCGTAGTTTACAATTTTTGGCATTTTTATTTCTTTAAAAAAAAAAAACCACAGAAATATTATGTTTTTCGTTTTAAAACCCAGGTGGGCACAACGGGGGGCTGCTTTAGATTGTCCAGAGCATCGACAATGATTTTCCTGGGGCTCTATCAGGGGGATGAATTTTGCCACAGCAGATGTTTTTTTTGGGATTGTTTTTTCATTTGGAATTCTGGGCACTTTTTTTGAGGTTATAGGGAAAACAAAGGGGCCTGAGAGGCAGGGAAAAGGGCTTGGTTGGTTTTTCTGTTTTGGGCCCGTTTTTTTAAAATAAAAGAACACAAAGAAGAAGAAATTAGATATCCTTTGGGGAAAAAAACAGGGGCTGGGCCCGGGGCCCTAAAGCCTCCCCCGTGATGGCTGGGGGCCGGGGTCTAAAAGTGGGGGGTTCGGGCTGCATCAGAAGCGGAGGCCTGGGCTGGAGCACTTCCCGCCCGGGACGCTGTAGTTCCCACGGGTTTTGAGGTGGTTGCAGATAGAAGTAGGCCCACGCAGACACAAGGAACCCGATTTTTTCCCTGAAGTAATTTTTATTGAAAGAAGGGTTTTAATCGGTGGGGCTCCCCCCCCCCCAAAAGCCAGGAGGGGGTTTCCTTAAATTGGGGAGTATCAAAGGAGAGGAGTTAGGGGGGGAAAATTTAAATTTTTTCCCATTCCCCCGCCATTAATATGCAAAACTAAAGGGGAGAGGGCTCTTAGGCACACCCCTTACCTTGTCTTACAGACTTCAGGGGACAGGTGAAATGGAGAGGGCGGGTCGAGGGCGTTTGGGCCCCCCCCCCGCAAACTCAGGGTTTTCGGGCCCCAAAAGGCAGCCCCTTTCCCTGACCCAACAATATCCCCGAATCAAACTTGCCCCAAAAGGAAAATGGACACTCCAAATCACAGGACATTCCCCCTTTTTTTCCCCTCTCCACTTTTTTCCTTTTTTTTCGAGTGGGTTTAAGGGGGGAAAATGTGGAAGAAAAACCCAAAGTCCCCTGGATTATCTCCCCCTTCGGGGTATGCTAAATCTGAGTAAAAAAGACTAAAGTCAAAGCCCGTGGGGCCGGGGGTCAACTAGGAAAAGTGACTTCTTCCCTGACCAGGGAGGCAGAGATCCAGTATCTTTGGAGTTAGATTTCCCAAAAACCCCTTTTTTTTGGTTGGGGAATGAGCCCCCCGCAAGACCATGGCTCACAAGGACTTTTTGATGGAAGATTAACTGCCCTTTTTGATATTTTTTTTTTAATTTTTATTTTTCCCCCCTAAGACCCTTTCTGAGCTGTTTCCCGAGAGAAGGCTAAACCAATCTCTATAATTTGGGGAAAGAAACCCAGGGTGTCTTCCTCCTCCCATAATCGAAAGAGGAGAAAAAAAGAGAGAGAGTGGGGTTTCCCCTTCTTTTTGACCCCCCAAAAAATCCAAAGCTTTGGCTTTTTTCTTAATGCAGTTTAAATTTAGGGGGAAAACCCTTTTTTAAATTCTTTTACTGCCCATGGGTTTAGGAAAGAAGGAAAGAAGAGAGAGAGAGAGAGAGAGGGGGGAGAGAGAGAAGAAGGAAAGACAGAGAACAGAGAGACGAGGGGGGGAGAGAGAGCACAAGGGGGCATGAGGGGAGAGAGAGAGGAAGAGCCTGCCACAGGCAAAAAACTGCAAAGGGGTGCCAAAAACCCGTAAACTACTTGGGGAATGCTCACAAGCACCCCTATGCAATAGCAAAGCCAGATCAAACAGTTTAGCCAATAAGGATTTTTTTTTATCCGGAGATCAACAAACACTCGCAAACGGGTAGGGAAAGGCGGAAATCCCAAAAAAAACAGCTCTCCCCAGTTCCCCCCCTTTTTTTTTTAAAATGAAACAGGGGATGTAGAAAGGGCCCGAATTTTAGAGAAGTAAAGGGCATTGTGCTACTGGCTAGACCCATCCGGACCATTTTTCCCTGAGGCGGGAATGATGGGGGGGAAAAATTTGGGGAAAGGACGGTTTTTAACCCACAATCAGACGTGCTCTTTCCTTTTAAGCTGCTAACCGCAACTAAAGGGGCCCCAAGTCAGTGCTCTCGCCTTTAAAACCTTTAAAAATGCCTGCCGGTCAGGCTTCATGGTCGCGACCCAAATTTTGGGGGAAAAGTCCTGCCCCCAAAGGGGTGCAAAGGCCAAAAGCTGCAAAAAGGGCCCAAAAAGATCCGATCATGGCTGCATTCCCCTCTGTGGGGCCCCCTTTTTTTTCATAAAAAAAGGGAGCAAAAAAAAGGGGGGCAAGCCGGGGGAAGCCAGGGATCTTATGCCTGCCCACTCTTTCAGATGGTAAAACGTGGGCCTCCAAGCCATAAACCCCGTCGAAAAGGGTGGGGTCTAGGCACGTGGAGTTTTTCGCCACAAGGGCCCCTCCAAATTGTCTCATCATCCCCCAAAACTCAGCTGCCCAATCTCCCCCCCAAAAGACTAGAAAATTTTGGGAAAAAGGGTTTTGTGCTTTAGAAAAATTTTTTAAAAATTTAAGGATGACACACAGCCCGGGGGAATTTTTTCCTTCGAAACCCCAATTGGGCAAGTGCCTTTGAGCATTTAAATTGCCCTGCACCAGATCAACCCTTTGAAATTTAAATGGGTTTAAACCCCCCTTTTAAAATTTGGGGGTCCTTTTAAGTCCTATGATTTACTCTGGGGTTTGCTGCCCGCGAATTTTTTCCCCCCTTTCTTTGTTAACAGCTGAGAGCAAATAGCCGCTTTTCCCGCGGACCTTTCTCATCCCAAAATCCCCCGGGGGCTTACTGGCGCGCCCCCTCCTGACGCATAAAGTTTCCCGAAGCCTTTGGAAGTTCCCGGGTTTTTTAGACCCCCTTTAACGCCTATCTTCGACCACAAAGAAGATGCAACGTTTTGGGGGGTTTTTCTTAAACAATTATTAGGGGGCCTTAAATTTTCCCCTTTTAAATGCCCCTGGTTGGGGAAAGGGGAAAAGAGAAAGAAGAGAGGAGAGAGAGGAGAGAGAGAGAGAGAGAGAGAAACAGAGGAGAGAAAACAGAGAGAAAAAAACGAGGGGAGAAAAAAAGAGAGAAAAACCAGAGAAAAACACGGGGAAAAAAAGGGGCCCCGAGGGAGAGGAAAAGAGAGGAAGAGCCCGCCCCAAAGGGAAAATGCATGGCTTTCCAAACCCCCGTAAACTACGGGGCGAATGCCACGGGCCCCCCACATGCCATAGCAAAACCAACATTGTTTAGCAAAAAGGGAAACTTACCCGGGGGACCCTCACCACCGCTATCCCGGTGGGGAAAAGGGGGGGAACCCCCAAAAAAAACAGTTTTTCCCCCCCAAAAGGGGGGGGGGGCCCGATCATTCTGTGAAAGGGGGGGGGAAAATTTTTGGAAGTGGAGAGAGGTAAGGAGAAAGGAAAAGGGAGGAAGGGGGTTTTCCCCTTTTTGTAAAAAGGAGAGAGGGAAAACCATTTTCGTCCTCTGAGTTTTGGAGGGAGAGACAAGATTTTCCCCCCTCTCTGCTCTCTTATTTAAAAAACCCCAGCACTCAACTGACAAAAAAAAAACTTTAAAATCAAAAGGGAAAAAACATTTTGGTCTCTTATTCCAGACAACACAATTTTTTAGATAAAAGTCCGTTTTCACCAAGGGGGAAAAATCTTGGACCTAAAAAAAACCCCATTGTTTCGGGATAAAAAAATTTTATTTTAAAAAGTAACCTTCAGCCGGGCGGGGGGGCACATGCCTTTAAAACCCGCATTTTGGGGGGCAGAAGCGGGGAGATTTCGAGTTTTGAGACCACCCCGATCTACGAGGAAAAAAAGGGGCACCTGGGCTACCCCGAAAAAACCCCTGTCCCCGAAAATCAAAAAAAAAAAAAAAAAAAAAAAAAAAAAAAGAAAGAAGGAAAAGAAAAAAAAAAGAAAAAACCCTTTATGTACAAAAACAGTAAAAGTCTTTGGGGAAAAGACATTAGGAGAAAATCCCCTTTAAGGGGCCCCCCCGAATGAAATGCTTTGGGCTCATCCAAAAAGGAAATGAGAGAACTTACACGAAAACTTCACTTCCGTAAAATAAAGGACACCCAGGGGGCAGTTTTTTGACAAAGGGCGAAACCCCCCGGGTCCGGGGCGGGGGGCAAAAACCCCAAAGGGTCTTTGGGACAATGTAATTTTTTGTTTTTTTAGCAAAACTTGGAAAGTAAAAAGTAGCAGTCGGCAAGGGGCAAACCCAGAAGTGAAATTTGTTTTGTAAAGGGGAAAAGAGTCAGTCCTTGTAATTTGGTTTCAGGATGTCTTTTTCACTCTTACAAAATTATTGGGGTCCTAGAGAATTCATTATTATGCTGGGGTTTTGATTTTTTTCTTTAAACGAGGGTTTAAGCAAAAAAATTTTTCCCCCAAAAAAATTTATTTATAAATTTTTTTAAAGATATCAATAAGGGGATTGTAAAAATTTAAAATAGAAAGAATGGTTCCCAAAATCCCGGGATTAAAGGTTAGTAAAGGGATTGGAGGCTTTTAATGGCAAGTAATTTTTTTACAGGCTTTTTTTTCCCTAACCCCTTTTCGTATATTTTTAAGAATAATATGCATTGTCTATTAGATGTGGCAATTGTTACATGAAAATTTAAAAAAAGATTCTTTTTTTAAAAAAAAAAAAAAGAAAGAAAGAAAGAAAAAAAAACCCGTTTTTTTGGGGCCAGAGTTAAGCGTGAAATGGCCATTTACTAAAATTTAAAAAATTTATTAACTGAAAACAAAACCCCAAATCATTTTTTGGGTTTTAAAAAAAAAAAACAAAAGATACACCAAAAAAACTAAGGAGAAAGAAATGGAGTGTAACCCCCGCCTCAGATTTTTACTGCGAGCTGAGTGAACGGGGGACCGGGGAAGGGGAAAAAAAAGACGGGGAAAAAAAAAGGCATAGGATAGAAACCTTGGAAAAAAAAAGTCAAAGCTATGCAAAATCTTTTTTAAAAAAGGGGAAATACAATGGCCCCCAAAAATGATGCTGCGACATGAGGTTACAACCCGAAAAGAGGACTTAGGTTCCACCCCTTTTCCCCTTTCGCAAAAAAACTAAAAAAGGGCCCGGGAAAAACCTTGCAGGGGGGCCCAAAAAGCCTACTCAAATTTTTATCGGGGTAATTTTTCCCCTTTTTTTTTTTGCACGTAAAATTTTTTTTTAATAATATTTTAAAAAAAATTAAAAAAAAAAATGAGAGGGGCCCTTTTTCCCTCTGATACCTTTTTTCCTTTTTTCAGTTGGGCCCCCATTTTGGGGGGGGGGGGGGGGGGGGCGGGGGGAAAAAGGGGTAGCTGCAGAGGTTCCCCGTGCACGCAAACCCCCCCTTCCCCCCTTTTTCCCCCGGGGATCTACATACCCCTCAACCCCCAAACACCTTCCAGATTGGCCCCTTTTTGTTCCTCCCCCATTACTTGCTTGGTTTTTTGCAAACCCTTGTCACCCCGTCTTTCGGGGGGGGTTTTTGGGCCGTCCTAGGCAGCTGCCTTACCCCCTGAAAGGCTCCCGCGGCCCCCCCAAATCACAGCCACCCCGGCGTGGATGGTGTGGGGGCCCGCGGGCCGCAGTCAACCCCGCCCCCCATTTTCCCCAAAGGGGAAAACCCCCCCCAAATTTAAATGAAAGTGGGGCCCGGGGCAAGGGTCCTGGGGGTCCCACAGTTTGGGGAGAACCCCGGGGCGGGGCAAGCGACATCTCAATCCTTTTCCATAGTGACCTCCGCCCGGGTCACTCACCCCCCTTTTTCCTTTTTAAATAGCAGGTCCCCCAATCTCCTCCGAACCTCAGCTCCTCACTCTTGCACCGACACTCTGTGCCTCCTGCTCTAAAAACCCGGGCCCCCCCCTGCCCCCCCCACAGCGCACGCGGCCCCAAAACCCCCATTTTTCCCCAAAACCCCCTCAAAGCAAAGCGAACTGCGTTTTTTCCCGGTAGCCCCCAAAAAAAAAACCCCCGGGCCCCCCGGAAACTGACCCCCCTACGGTGATGAAATACAATAGAGACCCCCGAACCCATTCCGGGGCCACGGCGGGTTTGCGAACCCCGGGGAAAGGGGGGGGTTTTTTGGGGGGCAGGGGAAAGAGTCGGAGGGCCGGTCCCCGCCCCTCCCTGCAAAGCCCTTTTTTCCCCCCCCCCCCGGGACTCACTCGCGCAGGCGGGGTTTTTAAACGGGGCGCTGCCAGCAGCGGGGGCAGGGGGGCGCGGGCCCCCCCAAAGACTAGAAACCGGGGCCCTTTTTATACAGCGGTCTATCAGAAATTTTCAACCGTGCCCTGGTTTTTTTTTTAAAAATCTCACTATAAAAAGGGGGGGGACAACAAGGAAAAAAGCTTATATATAAATTTTAAATTTAAAAATAATCACAGTTTAAAAAAGCCTTTTTTTTAAAATCATTCTAATAAAATCTAGGGTTGGGGGGGGGTTTCCCTGGGCGGGGGGCAGGGGCCTTCTTGTCCTTCCAGATTGGCCTTTTCCCCGGAGAATGGGGCATGCCTGCCAACTCAGGGACCAAAATCCCAACACAGGTCCCAAACATGGCAGAAAAAAAATTTTAAATAATCCTGAGAGGGGTTTTTTAAAATGTTTCGATTTTGTTAAAGAGAAGTTAGAGATTGTTCGGTAAAAAGCCCTATTTTTCCTTTTTCTTCCCTACACCAAAATAATTTCCTTGTGATTGAAAATACACGTAGGCAGGGGGGAAAAAGCACTAAAACCACAGCCCTAGACTGCATACTGCACTTCATGCAGGGCCCCGGGGGGTGCTCTGGGGAAAAACCCGAATCCTGGGGTTTTTAAAACTGTTCTAGAGCACGAAAAACCCTGAACCCAAAAATTTTTTGGTAAGCAGATTGGGGGGGATAACCAAAGGGGGGAAAGCCCGGAAGAGATGGTTTGGGGAGGAGAAGGTCAAACTCCCACTGGCTGAGCTCTATTATTTAGGGGGGCCCGAGGGGGGATGGAAGGGGCCCCCGGTTTTGGGGGGGAGGAGTGTTTAATTTTTCCTTAAAAGGAGGAAATTCCTCCCAAACCCCCCCATTGATGGGTCTGGCGAGAAGGGGGGGTAGGTCGCGGGGGGGGAAAGAACCGGGGGGAAAGGGGCAGATATCTGGTGGAAAGCAGGGCCGTATTTTAGGTGGCCCCTAAGGCAGAAACCTTCCTTTTTTGGACCTGCACCACCCTTCGGGGGGGCGCCAGGGGGGCTGCCCCCCGGAAGCTACTTCCAGATGGCAGATCTAGAAAAAAGGGGGTGGATTGGGAGTTGGGTCCGGGCAGACTTTTTAACCAGAGCTGGGGACAACCCTGGGGTTTTTTTTTTTAGGATCTCCATCCAATGCAAGTGAAACTGCCCTAGTCACCCCGGGGAGCACAGAAAAGGGTCCCCACAAAGGTTGGGGGGGAAAAATCAAACTACCTGATGAGGAAGGCCTGCAAGGGCTACCTGCCCCCACCTCAGTAGCTGCTTGGCCCCCCCCGAACCCGTGCTGCTAGACAGAGCACTGTTTTTTCCCCCCCCCCCCACCCCTTCTTTTCCCGGGAAAAAAAAAAAAGGACCAACATTCCAGCCTTATTTCTTTAAATCTTTCCTCCTTTTCCCTTTTTTTAAAAAAAACTCCCCAAAATCTGGCATTTTTAAAAATTACTACTTTCCCCGTGTGAGCATGTCTGCCCTTTTTTGCTTTTTTCGTGTTTGTGTGGGTGTGTGTGTGTGTGTGTGGTGTGTGTGTTTTTGGTGTGGTGTGGGCGTATTGTCGTTGCATGGTTCCCCCATCTTCTGCCCCCACGGGGGGGAGGGCAAGGAACCCCTTTTTAAAAAGGGTTTCCCCCTTTTTTTCCATTTGGGCTCAGGGATAGCATTGGGGGCAAGGCTTTCCCCACTAGACACTCAATTTTTTTCCAAACCCAAAAGGGTTTTTTTTTGAGCTGGGGAGTTTTTCCCTTTAAAAAAAACCCGAGGCCGAGTTTTGGTTTTTTTTTAGGACACCTCTTAAAAAAGGTTTAATTAAACAATCACACTAAAAAAAAATAAAAGGGTTTAGGTCATTCTAAAAAATGTATGATGAGGTGTGTTCCCCTGACTGGGGGTTTAGGGCCCTTCTTGCCTCCCCCTACATTCCTGGAGATGGGGGATGCCTGCCAACTAAACACCAGAATCCCACATAGCTCAGCTCATGAGAACAGAAAATTTTTAAAAAAAACAATTGAATGGGGGGGGTTTCTATTTTAGTTTTGAATGGCCCAAAATAGAGGAAGTAATGTTCTGTGAAAAGGGGTGGAAAGGAAAAAAAAAAACCCCCCCTTTTTTGGGCTTTTTAAACCATTAATTTTCCCCAATTTTTGTGACAAGTATTTCAGCCGGGGGGAGTGTCATGTTTTGTACTAAACAATCAGTCTAGACTGCACATTGCACTTCTGCAGCACAGGGCAAGTGATCTTCAGGATTCCTGGGGGGGGGAATCGAGCCATTTTAGATCAGGTAGGAAGAATTTTTAACCCCCCCCCCTGAACCGAGCCTCTTTTTGGGGGGAATCTGGGTTATACAGGTGGGAAAACCAGGAAAGATGGTTTTTGGGGGGGAGCAGGGGGAAAATCCCATATGGTGAGCTCTCAATTTATGACTCAGAGTGGGTGGAAGGGCTGATTTTGGGGGGGGGGGGGGTGTTTAATTTCTCCCCCTGGAGGAAAGGCATTTCTTTTCTTTTAATCACCATTAAGTGGCAGGTCTCAGTCTCAACCCTTGGCCCTTTCCCTTGGGCCTGGAGACTGAGCCTCAATTTTGGGGGGGCCCCCAAATTTTTAAAGAAAACACCATGGGCACTTTTTAAAAAAGTGGGGGGCCCTAAAGCCAATCCCGCAGTGTCCACATACCTCCTTGTATTTTAAAAGGTGGGTCTTTAAATTCAAAGTAATGCTTTTATAAAATCCCCCCGGAGGGGGGGATCTATGCAATCCATAGTGAGTATCCGGGGGGCCCCCATTGTCCCTCTGGGAAGTCAGACTCCCGCCCCTTTCTTTTCCCCAAAACCCCCCCTTGGGGTTTTAAAAGCATCCCCTTTTCTGTGAAACAAGGGGGCTTTCCTAACGTGGGGTTTTTTTTTCTGCCCTTAGGGCATCTCTTCCTTTTGGTGAGACTTCTTTGGGTCCCCCCCCCAGTCCCGGGTTTGGGGGGCTGCAGCCTTTTTGGGGACCCCAGGGGGGTTGGGGGGTGAAGCTCTCTGGCTGTGTAGGGTAGGTAGCCCTCTTGAAATTTCTTTCACAACTATGGAGAAAAGGAAAAAAGGGAAAGGGGCATGCGGGGACAAATTGTAATGTGGTGAAGGGTAAAGTGGGGGGGAAAAAAGTTTATGGGGTTTTCAATATTGATATGTTTCCCCTTATATAGGGATGGTTGGAAACCAGAAAAACACCCCATGAGCAAGAACCAGGGGGGCTCCAAGAAGGGTCCAAGCCCCAAAGGGAAAAACAGCCCCCTGATAACCCGAGAGACTAAATCTGCTAGCAGTTCCTCCAGCACACTTTAAAAAATCACCAGAGGGGGTTGGGGGGTGGGGGAAAATCCCGTCAGGGGGGTCAACAGGGTTGGGGGGGGCATTCCAAAGGGGCCAAGGGCCCCCAATTTTTCCCTTTCCCCCGGGCCCGGGTGATCGATGGGGGGCCCGGGGGGGTGGGGCTCAAAAAAAGGGGGGTTTTTCTTTTTGGGGTGTTCTGGAACCCCCATGTGTTTCTTAGTCTCACCCCCAAAATTCGGAAAGCCCCCGCCTGTGCATCCTGAGTGCCAGGATTAAGAAAAAGGGGACTATGCCGGCTAGGGGGCACTCCAAATTTTATCAGGGATTAGTTTATTGTTTTCCCCACTAAAAGTCAGAAAATAAAGAAAAATTTTAAAACTCTGAAGGTGCGGCAGTTCTGGGGTTTTTTGGGAAAATTTGGGGAAGAAATGAAATAAAAGAGGGCCCAAAAAGGGAAAGGGCTGGGGGGGAAAAGGAAGGGGGCAGCGTGAAAAAGAAAAGAGTGGGTTTTCAGCCCCCCAAAAACCTTTTTTTCCTTTTTCCCCCGGCCCGAACCGTTTTCCCTTTTTTTACTTGGGTTTGAGTGGGGGGGGTTTTTTTGGGTTTTTTTTTTTTTCCCCCCCCCCCCTCTTTTTTTTCCCCATGTTTTTTCCAAATTCCTAGACCTGCCCCCCCTCTAAAACCTGGAAAAAAACCAAAGCTTCGAGTCTTGAAGGGGTTTGGGTCCTGGGGAAACCAGAAAAAAAACTCTTTGCGGGAAAAAAGGACTCAGTAAAAAAAAAAAGTTGGAGTGCTTCAGTTTTTTTGGGGGAAAAAACATTTTCTCCATTTTAATCTCCGGGGTTTTTCCCTGCACCACATGCCCTGACAGCATCCAAGGTGGGGGGGGTGGTGAGGGATGAGGAGGGTGGGTCACACCCCGGCCCGGGGCCCTCTCTCTGGGTTCCCTTATGGGGGGGAAAATACAGGGGACCAAGGCTGGAGGGCAAGGGGGGAAAGGCTGAAACTTCCCCCCAAAAGGGGTGACTGTTTTTCTCATTTGGCACAAACCCCTCTCTGCTGTGTGTTCACAGCTGGGGGTCGAGGGCCCCCCTTTTTAAAACACAAAAAACACACAACAAAACACACCGCACCCCGCAAAATGCACAAGGGGGACACACACCCCACACACACCCCACCACAGGCGAGAGGGGTTTGTTTGGGCCTCATAGCAGGGTGGGGGGGGGGGTTTTTCCCGCCCTTCCCAAACCCTTTTTGTCCTGGGGTTCCCCCCCAGGTGGGGAAAGGGGAGCCCCAAAACCCGGGGACAGGGGGGTGCCTGTCCCTGAGAAACCACGTTTCTGCGCAAAAATTCATGGGGACCACTCAAAAAGTAAAAGGGAAATTGAAAATAAAGTACAGTGGTTTTTGCTAAAAAACTGGGGGCAGGTTTCAAGCTCCCTAGTACGACACAGTCTAAAAAAGGGGGTTTTCATTTTGGGGGTTTTTTTTTTTTTTTTCTCTTCTTTTTCAGGTTTTGGGAAAAAAACCCCCAAAAAAAATTCAGGGGGAAA
>JAJTUV010005055.1:0-12310 GCA_021653895.1 Mastomys natalensis
AATTTGTTTTGTCATGGAATATCTTTTGGGTTTTTCCATCTATAGTGATTGAAGTTTTGCTGGGTACAGCAGTCTGGGGTGGCATTTGTGTTCCCATAGGGTCTGTATGAAAATCAGTCCAGGATCTTCTGGCTTTATAGTCTCTGGTGAAAAGTCTGGTGTAATTCTTATAGGGCTGCCTTTATATGTTACTTGACCTTTTTCCCTTACTGCTTTTAGTATTTTTTTTTGTTTTGTGCATTTGATGTTTTGATTATTATGTGAGGGAGATATTTCTTTTCTGATCTAGTCTGTTTGGTGTTCTGTAGGCTTCTTGTATGTTTATGGGCATCTCATTCTTTAGGTTAGGGAAATTTTCCTCTATAGTTTTGTTGAAAGATATTTACTGGCCCTTTAAAATAGGAATCTTTACTCTCATCTATACCTATTATCCTTAGGTTTGGTCTTCTCATTGTGTCTTGGATTCCTGATGTTTTTGGTTACACTCATCAGTGCCTTTTGCATTTTGAATATTGATTTTCAAGCTGAGTCCTTATAAAAAGGATGAAAGAGTGACAGGCAGAGAGATTATGAAAGGTTTATTTCTAAAAAGTGATCTCTAGATGTAGGACGGTTTCCAGAAGTTTTTCACTTGTTTTAAATAACCAGCGTCTTGAGTACAAATCAGGATAGTGACAAACAGCTCATAGAGTCATGAGTATCACATAACTTCATGTATCAAAATTTCTTAGGACCAACTCACAATTCTACTTCTAGTCCCATGAGCCCTCCTTATTCACTAGCCACCTTTGATAAGTTAGGTGTTTTTTTCCTTTGTCTTTTCTATTCCCAATTTGCCACAATCTGCAAAATGAAAATTGTTCCAGATCACAGCCCACTAACCTCTGTACCTGAACTACCTTTCCTAGTAAGTCACTTCTTCCTTTTCCTATCTCTCCACACCCTACACTATTCCACTCCACTTCCTCCTAACCACATTGCCTGTAGTCATCTCCACATCCATAGGCATAGGAATAATCCATAGCCTTCAACCTGCTCTCTTCAAAAGCCACCTCTGACTGAAAGAGATGCTGCTTTCCTCTTCCATTCTGTCTTCTGGCCACTCACATCCCTGTACCCAGTAGCCTAGCTCTAGACTCATGGTTTTAGAATCTGGCCTATGTAAGGGGCTTATCTATAAGCTGTTTCAACCTACCTCACGTTCTGCAGTTCCTGTGCTAAAGAACATAGTCTAAAGAACAGAACATCAAATTATCACATCAAACCCCAAAAAACCAAAAGTAAAAGTCCAAATGCCCAGGCAAACCTCAAAATCAAAACCGCATGAATGGCCCTAACATAATACCTCCCTTCAAATTATATCTTACAAAATGACTTCGGTAATAAAAGGGTCTTATGAGGCCTTGTGACACAAAATTTTTAAAGGAAAAATAACAAGCTTTATCAAGGAATTCAAAGAAAAACATGAACAAACACTCTATTAAAATTCAAAGATGGACAATAATAAACATGGGAAAGGGTTTCCAAGAAAAAAACAAAAACATAGCTGAATTTTTTAAAAATTACAATAGCAACAACAAAAAAATAAAAAATAAAACCCAGACAAATATCCTAATAAAATAGGTGAAAAAATCCTTAATAAACACAACAAAGTAAAACACACACAAAAACGGGAAACTAGTTAACCCCAATCAAGTTGGCTTTACCCCAGAAATTTGGCCCTGAAACAACACACATATCAACAATACCAAAAATCATGAAAATGGAGAAAAAACCCAAAAATCACAGGACCATCTTAATACTTCGAAAATAAACAATTGAAAACTTTCAATATGTTTAAAAAAAGCAAAAAGAGAGTAGATCTGTTCTGGTGGAAACTTCAAAATAATAAAGATTATGTATAAACCAACCAAAAGAAACTTTCCTTTAAAAAAAAAAAACACGAAGAAAATCCCATTAAAATCAAGAATAACAAAGAAAATCAACTTTAAAAACTCAGTAAACACTTCCGCTTCCGGTCTGGGCCCAGGAGCAGATCCCTGGAGGCAGGGTCTGCACGAACCTCCCAAAACCCGGAGAAAAAGTGGGGCCCCCGGGAGCTCTACCCCACGTAATCTCTGGTAAGGAGACAGCAACACCCACCCCAAACAGGGAAACTGGGACCCCCCGGGACCCACGAACCAGGGTTTACTCCGACCCGGGCCACCGGACCTTCCGGTCGGGTCGGAGCTCCCAGCAATCCAGGCGGGGCTCTACACCAATCCCAAGAAACCCAGGGGGGAAACGGGCCCCAGGAGCTCTAACCCAAGCAGCTTCCTACCAAGGAGGCGCAAACTTGCCCCAAACCGGGAGTAACTGGGACCCACCGACCCGGTACTCACTCCTGGCCCCACAACTGGTTCCTTCCGGTCTGGGCCGGGCGCTCAGCAGACGGGCGGAATCTCACCCAAATAACACAGAAACAGAGGAAGCGTGGCTCCCAGGAGCTCTAACTCGGCGCTTCTTAAAAGGAGGCAGCAACCCTGCCCCAAACAGGGAGAACCAGGCCCACAGGGATCCAGGAACTCACTCCCGGCCAAGCCTGTTCCTTCCGGTCCGGACCAAAGCCCGGACCGAACCTGAGCAGTCCTGGGCCCTAGCCTAACCAGGCAGTCAACCCAACCTAAACAGTTCTGACACAACCAAGAGAACGGGGAAAAAAGGAAGAAGGTTTCACCAAGAACACATAGCACCAGGAATCAATGGCAAAAAGGAAGCGCAAGAATCAACCAGCAACCCGGAACACATGTCATCATAAAACCTGTTCTCCCCATTAATCCTGACTCCCCATTCACCAGAAAGCAAGAGTCAGACCAAAATCACTTTATGATGTGTGGAGGACTTTAAGAAGGACATAAATAACTTCTCAAAGAATCCGAGGAGAACACAGTAAACAGGAAAAGCCCTTAAAGAACACAAGAAACACAACCAAACAGGTGAAGGATTTAACAAAACCATCCGGCTAAAAATGGAAATAGAAACAATAAAGAATCACAAAGGGAGATACTCTGGAGAAAAAAACCTAAGAAAGAAACAGGAGTCACAGACTCAAGCATTACCAAAAATAAAGAGATAGAAGAGAGAACTCAGGTGCAGAAATACCATAGAAAATATTGACACAAACTGTCAAGGGAAAAAGAAAAATGCAAAAAAAATCTTAACACAAAAAATCCAGAGAAATCCCGGACACAATGAGAAAAAAACCTAAGGATAATAGGTATAGAAGAGAGTGAAGATCACAACTTAAAGGACCAGTAAATATCTTCAACAAAATTTATAGAAGAAAATTCCCTAACCTAAGGAAAGAGATGCCCATAATCATTTAAGAAGCCTACAGAACACCAAATAGACCCAGACCAGAAAAGAAATACCTCCCGTCAATAATAATCAAAACACAAATGCACAAAACAAAAAAAGAATTTTAAAAGCAGTAAGAGAAAAAGGCCAAGTAACTATAAAAGGGAGCCCATCAGAATTACACCAGACTTCTCACCAGGAAAATGAAAGCCAGAAGATCCTGGTCAGATGTCATGCAGACCCCTAAGAGAAAAACAAATGCCCAGCCCAGGCTACTATACCCAGAAAAAATCTTATTACCATAGATGGAGAAACCAAGATATTCCAGACAAAGCCCAAATTTTTCACAATATCTTTCCACAAAAACCCCGCACTACAAAGAATAAAGCAGGAAAGAACCAATTACAAGGAGAGTAATCATACCCCAGAAAGAGCAAGAAAGTAATCCACCTCCAAGAAACCCAAAAAGAAAAAAATTTGCCACACAAACAATGCCTCCCATTTTAGCAAAAATAACGGAAGCACATCTCCTTACTTAATTTTCTCTTAAAGTCAATGGACTCAATTCCCCAATAAAAAAACATAGATAACAGAATGGATACGCAAAAAGGATCCGACTTTTTGCTGATTTCAGAAACCCACCTCAGTTTACAAGGACAGACCCCTAACCCTTTGAGTAAAAGGCTGGAAAAAAATTTTCAAGCAAATGGTCCTAGGAAACAAGTGGAGTAGCCATTTAATATCGAATAAAATTTTTATTTAACTTAAAGATATAAAAAGGATAAGGAAGGTCATTTCATATTTGTCAAAGGGAAAGTCAACCAACATGAACTCTCAATCTGAACATCTATGCACCAAATGCAAGAGACCCACTTTCATAAAAGAAGCCTTACTAAAGTCAAAGCACATATTGCAACCCCACACAATAAATTGTGGGAGACTTCAATACCCCACTCTCAGCACGACAGATTCCCGGGAAACGGAAAATAGACAGAAGTACAGTAAACTAACAGAAGTTTTAAACCAAATGGACTTAAAAGATATTTTATAGAAACATTTTCACCCAAAAACAAAAGGGAAAATACCTTTTTCTCTGCACCACATGGTACTTTCCAAAATAGACCCCCAAATTTTTGGTCACAAGACAGGCTCAACAGATATAAAAAAATCGAAATATCCCTGCATCCCCATCAGATCCCATGGTCTTAAGCTGGTCTTTAATAACAACAAAAAAACAATGGAAAGCCCACACTCAAATGGAAACTGAACAATACTCTACTCGTTGATAATGGGGTCAGGGAAGAACTAAAGAAAGAAATTAAAGACTTTTAGAATTTAATGAAAATGATGACACATCATACCAAAACCTATGGGAACACACTGAAGGCAGTACTAAGAGGAAAGACTCATGCTCTAAGTGCATACAAAAAGAAACTGGAGAGAGAACACACTAGCAGCTTGACATCACACCTGAAAGCTCTAGAACAAAAAGAAGCAAAAACACCAAGAGGAGTAGACGGCACGAAATAATTAAAACTCAGGGCTGAAATCAACCAATAGAAACAAAGAGACTATACAAAGAATCAATAAAACCAGGAGCTGGTTCTTTGAGAAAATCAACAAATGATAAACCCTTAGCCAGACTAATCAGTGGCAGAGAGACAGTATACCAAATCAATAAAATCAAAACTGAAAAGGGTGACATAACATCAGAAACCGAGGAAATTCAAAAATCATCAGATCTACTACAAAAGCCTTACTCAACAAAATTGGAAATCTGGATGAATGGACAATTTCTAGACAAGTATCAGTTACCAATGTTAAATCAGGATCAGATAAACCATTTAACAGTCACATAATGCGAAAGAGAATAGAAGCAGTCATTTAAAAGTCTCCCCACCAAAAAAGTCCAGGTCCGATGGTTTTAGTGCAGAATTCTATCAAACCTTCAAGGAAGATCTATATACCAATTCTCTTCAAACTATTCCACAAAATAGAAACGGAAGGAACACTACCTAATTCATTCTATGAAGCCACAATTACACTTATACCTAAACCACAAAAGATCCAACAAGAAAAGAGAACTTCAGACAATCTCCCTTATGAATTTCGACGCAAAAATACTGAATAAAATTCTCTCGAACCGAATCCAAAGAACACATCAAAACACTTATCCACCATGATCAAGTAGGCTTTATCCCAGGAATGCAGGGTTGGTTCAATATACGGAAATCCATCAACGTAATCCACTACATAAAATAAACTCAAAGAAAAAAACCACATGATCAATCTCTTGACGCTGAGAAAGCATTGACAAAATTCAACACCCCTTCATGATAAAAGTCTTGGAAAAGATCAGGAATTCAAGGTCCATACCTAAACATAGTAAAGCAATATACAGCAAGCCATAGCCAACATCAAACTAAATGGAGAGAAACTTGAAGCAATCCCATTAAAATCAGGGACTTAGACAAGGCTGCCCACTCTCCCCCTACCTGTTCAATTATAGTTCTGGAAGTCCTAGCCAGAGCAATCAGGCAACAGAAGGAGATCAAAGGGATACAAATTGGAAGAGGAAGAAGTCAAAGTTTCACTATTTGCAGATGACATTAGTATACTTAAGTGACCCAAAACTTCCACCAGAGAGCTCCTAACTGATAAACAACTTTAGCAAAGTGGCTGGTATAAAATTAACTCAAACAAATCAGTAGCATTCCTCTACACAAAGGATAAACTTGCTGAGAAAGAAAATTATGGAAACGACACCATTCACAATAGTCACAAATAGTATAAAATATCTTGGTGTGAATCTAACCAAACAAGTGAAAGACTTGTATGACAAGAACTTCAACACCCTGAAAAAAGAAATCGAAAGAGATCTCAGAAGATGGAAAGATCTCCCATGCTCAGGATTGGAAGGATTAATATAGTAAAAATGGCTATCTTGCCGAAAGCAATCTACAGATTTAATGCAATCCCTATCAAAATTCCCACTCAATTCTTTACAGAGATAGAAAGAGCAATCTTAAAATTCATTTGGAATAACAAAAAACCCAGGAATAGCGAAAACTACACTCAACAATAAAAGAACTTCTGGGGGAATCTCCATCCCCGATTTCAAGCTGTACTACAAAGCAATAGTGATAAAAACGGCATGGTATTGGAACAGAGACAGTCAGGAGGATACAATGGAATAGAATAGAAGACCCAGAAATGAACCCCCAAACCTATGGTCACTTGATCTTCGACAAAAAGGGGTCTCAAACTATCCATAGAAAAAAGACAGCATTTTCAACAAATGGTGCTGTCCAACTGGAGGTCAACTTGTAGAAGAATGCAAATTGATCCATACTTATCTCCTTGTACAAACTCAATTCCAAGTGGATCAAGGACCTCCACATAAAAACCAGCTACACTGAAACTAATAGATGAGAAAATAGGGAAAAAACCTTGATCATATGGGCACAGGGGAAAAGTTCCTGAACAGAACACCAATGGCGTATGCTCTAAGATCGAGGATTGACAATGGGATCTCATAAAACTGCAAAGCTTCTGTAAAGCAAAGGATACGGTTTACAGGACAAAGCGGGAACCAACAGCTGGGAAAAGATCTTCACCAACCTTACATCTGATAGAGGTAATATCCAAGGTATACAAAGAACTGAAGAAACTAGATTCCAGACCATCAAATAACTCTATTAAAAAATGGGGTAGAGAGTTGAACAAAGAACTCTCAACTGAGGAAACTCGAATGATTGAGAAACATCTAAAGAAGTGCTCAGCATCCCTAGTCATCAGGGGGAAAAGCAAATGAAAACAACACTGGGGATTCCACCTCACACCAGTCAGACTGGCTAAGATTTCAAAACACAGGTGACAGCAGATGTTGGCGAGGATGTGGAGGAAAGAGGAACCTTCTCCATTGTTGGTGGGATTGCAAGCTGGTCAACCACTATGGAAAAGCAGTCTGGCGATACTCAGAAAATTGAACATGGTGTTACCTGAGGACCCAGCTATACCCCTCCCGGGTATATACCCAGAAGATATTTCAACATGCAACAGGGCCACATGCTCCACTATGTTTATAGCGGCCTTATTTTATAATAGCCAGAAGCTGGAAAGAACCAGATGTCCTTCAACAGAAGAATGGATACAGAAAATGTGGTACATTTACCCCAATGGAGTAACTCAGCCATTAAAAAAATAGCTCATGAAATTCTTAGACAAAAGGATGGAGCCGAAAATATATTCGAGTTGAGATACCAATCACAAAAGAACACACATGGTATCACTCAAGATAAGTGGATAGTAGCCCCAAACACCAAAAAACTAAATGCAACGCTAACCATGAAACTCAAGAAGGAGAGGAAAAACCAAAGTGAGGGTGCTTTTGTCCTTTTCAAAAACGAGTATCAAAGATTCAACCAGAGCTCCAGGATCTAAACCTTTTTTCCCCCCAAAAAATGAGAAAAACAGGGGGAGCTGTCCTATAGAGGCTCTAACAGCAGCTGACTCAGACAATACAACATCAGAGCCAAACATGGATGGAGCTTGAGGACCTTAAAGAAGATAGTGGAAGGGTTGTGGGCCTAAGAGATGGAACTGCACAGGAAGATCAACAGAAAATAAACGACCTGAACACTTTTGGGGCTCTCAGAGGGCTAATCACCAACCGTGGGGCATACTAGTCTACACAGATCTACCTCCATGGGCTGAACCTAGGGGCCCCTCTGCAATATGTTGTAAATGGCAGCTTGGTTTCATGCGGGTTTTAAAAACCTCCGAAAAAAAGGGGCTATCCAAAACATGCCCCTGTATATGGAGTATGGTTTCTAAAAAAAAACAGTTTTTCGTTATTCATGGAAATTTTTTTTTTATTTCTCTAGTATCAGTTTGCACTACTTTATTGAGAATTTTTGTATGTAATTCATGGGGATACTGGACATATCATATATTTTTGTTGGGTTTACACTTGATTTTACTATTTCAAATTTTTGCTTTTGAAGGGGCTTATTGTGGTTCGAATTTTTTTAAACAAACTCAAAAATATTGTTGTTTGAAGGCTCTATAGAAATTTTTGTATAAGAATTGACTTGGTATTTTGCTTGTTTGTTTCTTTTCATTTTATTCTGTTTGAATTCTTTTTGAATTTTTTTGATTTGCTGAAAATAAAAATAAAAAAAATAAAAAAAAAAAAAAAACTCATAGCCTTTCTATAGCCACGAAAAAGACACTGAGGGTTTATGACACATTCACAATAACAAGGCATAAAGTTATCCAAGATAATAATTATCCAAGATAATGAAATATAGTATAATAAAAAAACCAAGGCACTTAAGGGCCTCTACAAACCATCAAATCACTAAAAAGAGACTGAAAAGATACTACAAAATAAAAAAAAACATTTCATGTTCATTTGACCAGAAGAATTAGATTGTGGGAAAAGGGTAAATTTTAACAATCAATTTAGAGATTCATGAAAAAATGAATTCAGGGTCAAAATTCTCACATAATTTTCAAAGAAATAGAGTAAAATATCCCAAAATTCAAAAAGGACAACAACAAAAAATACTCACATTTCAAACAATTTCTGAGCAAGAGAAAAGCTAGAGGGATTCCCATTTTCCAAATTTAGTTAATTATAGAGTATAGACATAAAAGAATTTGGTTTTTGCACAAGCAAAACATGAGAGAAATAAATAAAGAATATCAAACAAGAGTACTTCTAATTTCAACCCTCTAATATTTACAAGGAAGACAATAGCACTGGGGGTGGGGACTGCATCATTTAAAAAAAGTTCTTGAAAACTCGAATTTCCATAACAAATTTTTGGGGGAAATTGTAGATATCCGGGCACCCTTTTCAAAATTAGATTTTTAAAAGATTCAAAACCTCATTGAAACCTGAAAAAACAAAAAAATTTTTAGAAGACATAGGCGGGATCAACATGGGCATTGAAGAAAATTCTAAATTTTCCCCATAATTAAGGCCAATGACTGATAAATAGGCCTCAGAAAAAAAAAAATGGGTTTTGTACAGATAAGGAAACAAAAAAACTGAACGAAAGAAGAAAAACCCACAAAAAGAGAAACAATCTTGCCAGCTACATATTTTGGCAGAGGAATAGTATCTAAACACCAAAAGAACTCCAAAAAAACATAGAATCAAAGAAACAAATTATCTAAATTTAAAAAAGAAAAAAAAAATTAAACAATTTAAATTTCCAGAGAAGTAATAAAATGCATTTGAAAAAACATGGGGAATAATGATTAATTTTCAGTAAAAGTTTATTTTTTCAGTATAAAAAGTAACTTGAATAATTACCCAAAACATTTGTTGCCTTACTGGGTTTTTAATATAACCTTTTAATTTAATTTCTATTTTACATTGAAATACATTAATTAATGTCAAACACCAAGTTGACTATAATATAGCTTGAAATGCTTCCTGGTTAAATTAGAATCAGCTTATTTTTTTTTTTTATGTTTACTTTTTAAAATTCATTTAATTATTTACCTCTCAAAAGATATCTCCCTTCCCAAAAACACTGACAGCAAAATGCGGGGGGTTGTATGGCAAGAAAGGGAAACCTCATTCACTGTTAAGGGAATACAAATTGGTGCAACCCTCTGGAAATCTGTGGGAGGGAAATTTTTTGAAAAGAAAGAAAATTTATTATGTGAGTCAGCTTTAAAACTCCTTTATATAGCCCAAGAACTTGACATCCTGTTTTCCCTAATACTTGGTCCCGCAGTGTTCATCCTCTATCTTACAACAGGTAGGAAAGACCCAATCAAATATACAATAAATGGAAATGAAAGGTATTACTTTTACAAAAATGGAATTTTATTCAGCTGAACGAAAAAACGAACCTGAAAGTGAGAAAAAAAATTTAAGACTCAAAGAGGGGTCCTTAGTTCCCAAAAGCCCAAAAAATGGGTAGAAGGAACTTGTTTGAATCCTTTTTCCCGTAGAAAGTCAGGGGATAAAATTTTAAGATATGATTTCATCCACAGCAAAAAATTGACCCAGAATTGTTCTTATAAAAGACTGCAAGGACAAAATTTGGGGACAAAACTGAAGGGAAAAAAGGGGCCCGAGGGCGGGCCCCAAAAAAGAACCTAAACTCAAGGGGAGGCCCTAGACCTGACACTATTCCCGATGCTTGATATACTTTCAGACAGGAGGGTTTGCATGGCTCCCTTCAAGGCCCAATAAGCAGCGACTGGACAGAACAGGTTTCTTACACCAAAAGGGGGACAGAAGAAGGGGCCTCGTGATTGAAAAGAAAGGGAGAAAATTTAAGAGGAATAACCCCCTAAAAAGTCCGCATTCTCAAAAAAAACTGGGGTCCCAAACCCAGCATAGCACAAACCCCACATATAAACTAGGAGGCCCTTTCTATAAGAGGGATCCCGGGCCCCAGGAAAAAAAAAGGGGGCCCCCGGGTTTGGGAAAGGTGGGGGGTGGGGAGGGGGTGGGGGTGGGGGCTTTTAGGAGAAAAAAAAAAAGAAAAAAAAAAAAACATGAATTTAATAATATTAGTGATAAAAAAAAGAATTATGAATAATCCCGATGAAAAAAAAAAGACAGAAAAATTTTAAAATTTGGTGAGGAAAAATTTGAAAAGGTATGGGGGAGGGATTAGGGGTAATTTAAAATAGGGAAAAAAATAGGGAAAAAAAAAAGAAGAGAGTCAACCAAGAAGGGGTAAAAAAAAAATGATGAAAAAATCAAAATCTGTTTTTTAAAAACCTCAAACATTTTTTATACAAAAAAATAAATAATAACATAGTTATAATATATTTTTAAAAAAAATTAAAAAAATTTGGGATTTTTTTGGTTTTGCCACCTATTTAGCCCCCCCTAATGTCTATTTTACTCTTTTCTCTCCCTTGTTGCTTTGGGAGGCAAAAACTACAAACCCTATTGGGTGTTGGGAAGGAAGAATCAGTCTCTCTTAGGATGAGCCTTATTATTAATTTTCTAATGATTAAAGGTCATTTTCTGAAATATTTAACACAAACCAATAAAAAAAAGACCAATAGGTTGCTTTTTTTTGTGTGTGCATGCATATCATTAAAATGTAACAAAAATTTAAACAAAGAAAAAGAGTGTGTAATGTGAGGTGAATGGCAGGGGGGGAGATGTAGGGAAGAGAAAAAAGGGGGGAAAGGGGAAAGGGAAAAAGGGGGAAGGTGACATAATCTATTTTAATTTAAAAATGTATTAAAATAATTATGGATGTGGGTTAGTAAATGCTAGCATTGAAAATTTGGGCCTTTGGGGAGAGGTAGGGCATTGAGTTTACCCCATATTCTACATGCATCTTCCAAGAAATCTAGATATTTTGCACGTAGAGGAAGTTTTAGCTTCTTAGAAACTTTTCTGTATTCCATTTCTCTTTTGTAGGAAACTATGCATGTTTGCCATAGGAGATGATGGATTCTGTTTTAAAAAGAAAATAAAAACAATAATACAAGTTTAATATTGACGGGGGCTCACTGTGGAAAGGCATTTTTAATTAGGAGTTTTCTACAAAGCACTAAAAAAAAAATTTTAAAATAGAAGGATGACTGGAAAAGCCCAGCCATAAACTGATATCTCGAAAGAAAAATGCATTTCTACATTGTAGGGAAAGGATTGGAATATCTAACCAAAAGGTCCCCCGCCCATTTCTAAATGCAGAAATTGAATGATCATGAGAAAAGGAAAAAAATTTTGCTATGAACTTGAAAGTTAAAAAAATCTTAAATTGGTGTTGGCCTTTTTCAAAATATTTCTAAGCATGTGGCATTGTTATTCTTTAAAGCAGAGTACAAAACCTATCCAACCCTTTAGTTTCCTCTCCAGGGCATAAATTTTAAATAAAGGCCAAAGGGGTTTGGGGGTAAATTGGGGAAAAAAAGCAGGGAATTTAAACCCCTTTTAGCACAGCCCCGGGACCAAACAGCTCACAAAAGCTGCCAACAT
>JAJTUV010005056.1:0-11856 GCA_021653895.1 Mastomys natalensis
TTTCCTTTGGGAAAAGAAGGGGCCCGTGTTTTTTTTTTTTTTTGTTGGAGGTTTATTGCAGTATCACTCCCCCACTGCTGCAGTTCAGGTTCACATACATAGCCCCCCCTGTTTTCCACACTCCGGTACCATTCCGTCTTGAATTTGGGCCCATTACCCCGGGGCCTGTTATTGTCCGGGTTTGTACTGTTCATACTTGCCAATGACAGCCCCCAGTGCCCCTTATCATAATTGAAGCGGGGATGGTATAAATGCTCTGGTGGGGCGTGTTGGGAAAAAAAGGATGGGAAAAACCTATATTTTTTCTGTGGGGATTCCCCGCAAGCTCACAAGTGTAATGAAAAAAAAATAAACCCGATGCGGATTGTCTCATGAGTAAATGTGGGATTTGGCATAAAAGGAAACATGACCCCAAATATTAAAATAAACTAATTTGCAAAAGATAAGTTGCATGGTTTTTTAGCACCCCCCCGAGCCAAAGAGAAAAAATAAAAATTATTAAAAGGGTTTAGGATTAATAAAAAATTTTAAAAGACAAGAGGATGCCCCGGGGCCCCTGAGCCTTACCGTGTTTTTGGGGCTGCTGCCTTTTTATCTCTCTCTCTTCCTCTCTTCTCTTCTCTCTTCTCTCTCTCCTCTCTCTCTCTTTTCTCCCCCTTTTTTATTCTCCTCTCTCTCCTTTTCATAGTCCCCCTATTTATTTATTTTTTTTATGTCTTTAAATGACTTGTGTTTTTTTCTTTTAAAATTTTTTGATTTCATACACTTAATTAATTGACATCTCAAAGGTTAATGATCCAGCAACCCTAAAGGGTTTTGATTAACCTTAATGGTTTCTTTGCTGATTTTCAATCTTTTTATAGGAAAAAACTGTTTTCTATTTTTTAAAAATAGGGAAAACAATTATTAACTATAAAGTAACAAAAAAACAAAAGAAAAAAAGGTAAGAGGCAATTTTGACTGTTTCTGCAGAGGTCCTGGTTTGGTTCCTGGCACCCACCTGGTTATCTCATAACAGTATTACTATTATTTCGGGTAGCTCCAGGGAATCGATGCCCCCTTCTAGACTCAGAGGCATTGAACCCACACATGCCCTTTCATCTCCCCACATAATTAAAAATAAATCTTTATAAATTTTACCTAAAACTTCACGTCTAAGAGAATAACTACTCTAGGCATTTGGCAGTCTTTCTGCAGACATTTCTCATGCACAGGTTTAAACATGTAATATAAATTAGTGTAATATTTCAAGTGCTATCCTCCCATATTTAGGCATTCCAGCTTAACACCATTTAAATGAAACCCTGTTCTGCTTGAAAGAAGAAATTTTTGGTATAATAAAAATTTTAAATGCATTTCCTTTTTTTGTTTTCTGAACAAAATTCAAAATCACTATTTTTGAATTTTTATCCTACACAATTTTTTCTTTTTGCTATGACTTTCCTACCAAGCAATTACAATGTTTGTTGCCAAATGTGTTACTTTCACTAACCTTTTTTATCATAGGAGCTACATGGATTTCTATTAGAGGAGAAGGTCCACACTCTGTGGCCAGTTCCTTCTCATTTATCATAGCACTGCATTTCCCCATCTTCTGACTGTATGAGGCTGCTATCTCCAGGGCCCGAAGACCTTTGGAAAGGACATCTAGCACAGCTGGGCCTTTATCTTGAACATGAGATCTACACTAGGCTTCCACCATGCGCTACTTGGGTTACCTCAGTCATTTTGGGTTCTTCACTGACTCAGTCTTTATACATCCTTTTTTCTGGAGCCACAACCCACCTCCGTGATCATTGTATTCAGTCTTAGACACTGTTTCAGCTGCAGGCACATCAGATTCCAAATCTGTCATCCATCCAAACTTCTACCCTGATCGCCTTCTTTCCAACATTCCAATTGAATATTTCTGATTGGATGTCTCTTTGGCATCTTGGACATGGTACTGACTTATCTCTCTTATCACTTTAGTGAATGGTCACTTTAGGCTTCCAGTTATTCTTGTCACCAACCCCAGCCCTTCCATTTCAGTGTTTCATGCCTGTGAGAATTCTTGGCTTGGTCTTCAAGCAGACCCTGAATTGTACCACTTCTTATTTATTCCGTTTCTACCTGCGAAACACCCTTTGCCTGGATAGTTGTGGCAGCCTCCACACTAAACTCTCCTTCTGCTCTAATCCCAATTTCTCTGTACAAGTCTGCCTTTTGCCCCTCCTAATTCCACACAGTGGTCAGAGTGAACCTCACCCATAATTTAACAGATGGGTATACTATGTCACTTAGGATCAACTCAGGGCCTTGCAGTGGCTCCCATGTTTTACACGGACTTCCACGTCACCTTTCTTCCTTTCTCACTTCTTTCCTTGCTCCACTCTCACCTATACATCAAGCCTGTGTCTAGCTGCTGCTCTAGAAGTTCAGAAAGTTCTGGTCTCAGGACTTTTACACTCAGGGCTCTTTCTGATAGAATGTTCTATCTCAAGTTACTGCATAGCTGACCCCGCCTCCTTCAGCCATTTGATTCTGGTCATATGCCTAAGCATTATTCCATGGACTTCCCATAAAAGAGGAACCTTCCCACCCCTTTTCCTGGTCTAGGCTTTTCCATTTCTGCCTTATACTCCGTTCCCATAAAAATTCTCACATATGGCACACTCTAGATTCCATTTTGTTTCTTTTCTTCTCATATTTCAGTGAAGCTCTGAGAGAGCACAAGCATATTTCATTTTGCTTCATGAGACTATAACCACTCGTTAATAACGCCTGGTTGGTAGGTACTTGCAAAATATGTTTATGAAATGGTCTCCTTGCTGTTATGCTTTCTTCCCAATATTTTCTTTTACAAACCAGATAGATCTTTCCAAAAACACATAATTGATTATATCCTTGCTTCATTTAAAAATCCTTCAATGCCTTTCAATTGTTCGCAGGATGAAAGTTTATATTCCTAATGTTGTTGTGGATTCCTGTGCTTGCTGCTTTATTACAAATCAGACACACTTTCTCTTTCATATCTAAGCTACCTTAGATTCACTAGAAAGTTCCTTCTCTACCTACCTCTACTCCCTCTGGCCAAGCTGTCCCCTCCAATTAGCATTTCCCTGATATTTTATAGATTAAAAAATAATCCTATTTGTATTTAAGGAGATGTATTACTGAAGTTCTTGGTAACCAATGAACTAATGCGAAAAATCAAGTTGTCTTGGCTGGTGTGTGTGTGTGTGTATGTGTGTGTTGTGTATGTGTCTGTCTGTCTGTCTGTCTAGGTGTGCCTGTGACTGTGTTGCATTTGCACATGTGTGCCTAAGCATGTAAAGGACAGAAAGTTGACACTAAATGGTTTCCCTTAGTTGCTTTCCATTTAATTTTTGAAGCAAGTCTCTCACTGAGTCTGGAGGTCACTTTACTTGGCTGGTTGGCTGGCCAGCGAGCCCCAGGGATCTTGTCTCTTCCCTGACCTTAGAATTACAGGTGCATGCTGTAATGCCAGCATGTCCCTGGGGCGACACAACATCCACTTTAGGTATTAGATATCTTAGACAAGCAGCTGTATAACTTATTATTGTTCATTTGTTGATTTCTTTTTAACAAGTATACATAGTAACTGGCAAAGCACAGCTTTCTTAAAGCCTCAAAGTGAGCTGCTGTCTGACTACAGGTGCAAGTAGAATTCCCAATACTAACAACTGTCCCAGATCCCCGCACGGGTCATGTGCTATGTGCGATCTGCGGACAGAGATATGTGAAAGAAAAGCAACTTCCTCTGTGGGCTGGAAGGTCAGGGGAGCTGATAAAGCAAAACCTTGGCACACTTTTCCTACTGTTCACCAGGTCTGTTTTGTTTGCCACCTCTATTAAGTTATTTTCCTATTATTTCTTTTTTTATGGATTCCTTGGGTTTCGTAAATATGATTTAAAAATTCTAGTAAGTGCTTCACATAATGTTATCAGAAATTATCTGCTCTGAGAAAAAGGGATGAGCTGAAGTTTAAATGTATAGGTAATGACTATCTATAAACACAGAGTGCTGTGCAGGGGTTTGGGCTCCCTGAGCCACTGCGGACAGTGTGCTACACTTGGGGTTTGGTGGCTCAAAATGAGGAAGAAACAAGGGTTGGTGTTGTTAACACCTAACTCAAAGTGGTTTACACAGCAAACAAAAGGGTGAGGGAATCCATGAGAGCAAGCAGTCTAACTGCAGACTGCAGAACCGCAGCAGACAACACTACCTAGGTGCAGGATGGAGTAAACCAGGTCTCTCCTGACTTCTGGTACATTGCGCACGCACGCCCTCCCACCTCTGTGGCTAGTGTCTCTGTAAAGAAAGCTCCGCCTTCATCAGGACAAGACAGTCACAACTGCCTCGTATCCCTCGGCCACTTCCAAACTGTGCCGCCTAGAAGTTCGATTGGTCACATGCCTAGAATTTAGCCAATCAGACGTACCAGGTCAAATGGGCTCTCTCATTGGCCAGGTTGAAGTCATGTGGCCTGTGCTAGTAAGTACTTAAAAGGTATTCGCTCTCAGTCTAGGCTAGAAAGCCTGTAATGACCTGTGGAGAGGACCCTTCACATGCTCTGTGCCTTGATTTGGGGATTGGTCTACTCATGACACCTTCCCCAGCCCCAAAGGAAGACTCATGGTGCACTTCTTCTCCCACCCCATTTCACTTCATTTTACCGTTCAGAAATAGCCTGATTTTTTGAAGGTCGTCAGAGTTTGGGTTTGCCTTCCAGCCCCTAGTTCTCTTCCTTAAGGGACGTGAGTGTCCAGAAACTGTCAGCTTTCTGGATCAACGTTGTTTGTTAGCTACTGGGTCCAGGGATCAAAAGGACTGAAGATACACTTGTCATCACTGACTTGAGTACAAGGAAAAGTGCTTACTCTTTAAGGAGCCGGAGTGTGCACTGTCCTTTCTCTGAGAGCCCCTTTCTCTTCTTAATGCGTACGGGCAATCTGTTAAAAACTGTTTCTTAGAGGCGGAGAGCTAACTCAGTGGGTAAGAGCACTGACTGCTCTTCCAGGGTCCTGAGTTCAATTCCCAGCAACCACTGATGGCTCACAACCATCTGTAATGGGATTGATGCCCTCTCCTAGTGTGTTGAGACAGCTACAGTGTACTCATATACATAAAATAAACAAATAACATCTTTTTTTTTAAAGAAAAAAAGGAGAGTTCTACCTAGAGAACTAAAAAAGATAGAGTATTAAATAATAAATATTTTATTAGGATATGAGATATAAATTATTTTGTAAATAAAAATTTAAAAAAACAATTATGGCAACCATTCAATTAATAATATTTAAATGATGCATTTACTCCTTTTCAAATAAGAGCAGAAGAGCACAACTAAGTGATGGTAGGAAGAATGTCACTATTTACCAATAAAGTAAAAACATTAATTCAAACAGGGAGACACTTCTTTCCTCTTATCTCATGTTCTCTCTCAAGTGAATTAAAGCCATTATAAAGAATTGCTCTTTTATTGGCTGCAGCAAATCAGATGCTTAAACAGATTTGCTATCTCCTGAACATCCCACTACACCATCAGCAAACACAGGGAACCTACTGTAGGCGGAGATGGAGTGTGGGAGCTTTGCATCTCTCTGGAAAGACAGGACATATTTCTAACAGGACATATAATCTTACATTGCTGTGAAACAAATGAAACTAAAATAAGTTTAATTGGAGTTTGAAGTCCAGGAGTCTTCAGAAGGAGGTGAGGGTTGGTCAGGGCTTATAGCAGAAGGCACCTACTGTGTGCACTATAGAGGAAAGGGTGTTGGGATCAGTCAAGGGAAAGTTTTTGACAAAGAGTTTTTCACATATGGCCCCCAAAGGGGCTTATTAAGCATGATTTTTTTTGACTTGGAAGCGATGCAGAGGAAGGGGAAAAAAACTGGTAGACTGGCTAGAGTATCTACAAAACCCCTTTTGTTGCTTTAAAAGAGAAGAAGTCAAAAAAAAGCTTTTATTAAAAAGGCCCGGGGATAAATTGGGAAAAATTGGAAGGGGTGGGGTTTTTCCTTGGGAAAAGGTTTTTAAAATGGGGGGCAAGAGGAGGGTGTTTTTAATTTCCCCCTTCACATTTTGTTTTTTGCACTGCTTCCAAATTTTTTGGCCCCGGGTTTTTAGCCCTGACAAATGCTCGAGCACCCATCCCCCCTTTGGGCCCTAAAAATTTGGTGGGACATTTTTCCCCCTTCCTGTAAAACCCAAAAAAAACCCCTTTTTCCCATAAGTTTGCCTCGTCTTAAAAAGGGGCGGGGGTTTGGGCACAGAAAAAGAAACAAAAATGGGAACTTCATTTTACATGAATATACTACAGAGCTTTTTACTAACATTCCCCCCTTTGCAAAATTAAAACCTTGAAAAGGGGGGAAAAATTTTTTAAAAGGAAACAGAAGAAAGGGGTTCCCCCCAAATAAACTAAGGCAGCAAAAAGGGGGAAAAAAAAAATTTTTAACCTAGTTTTAATTTCCCCCCCCCAAAAACTGATGGGCAGATGCAAAGTTTTTGGGTTTTTTCTCTCATTTTTCATTTTTTGATTTTTAAAAGGGGGTACAATCCACTTTTCCCACTCAGCCTTATTTTTATAAGAAAAACCGGGCCCCCCTTGCCGGGGGGGGAAAGGGAAAAGGGACAAAAAAAAAAAGGAAGAAATCAAAACCTAAAGGGGGTTAGGGGGCCCCTTTCCCCCCTTTTTTCTTAGAAAAAAAAGAGTGAACAGCTGGCCTCTGGTGGGGGTTTGGGTGAAAAAAACAACCCCCATCTTCTCTCCCCTGCTATTCAAGGGTTTTTCCTTCGGGGGGTGTCAAAGTGAAAAAAAAAAAAAAGCAAAGTTAAAAGATTTTTCTAATATCCACTTTCGGGGGAGTGCAAACATTTTGTGTTCTTTTGGTTTGGGGTTCCCCTCACCCCGGTTGATATTTTCAAATTCCATCCTTTGGGGCCCAAAATTTTCCCTGAATTCATTTTTTTTAAACCGATAGTACTCCATCGGGGTTCTTTCCAGCTTCTGGCTATTATTTTTTAAGGTGCTATGAACAAATTTTAGAAAAAACCTTTGTTATAATTGGGGAATTTTTTTGGGGATATCCCGGGGGTGGTATAGCTGGACCTTTTAGGTAATACTAGGGGCCCAAATTTTTTGAGAAAATCCCAAAGGGTTTCCAGAGTGGTTGTACCAGCTTACAATCCCACCAACAAGGGGGAGTGTTGCTCAGAATACCCAAGATACAATTCCCCCAAAAGGGCCCATGAAGCTCAAAAAAAAGGGGAAACCAAATTTTGGGGGGTTCAGGGGCCCTTTAAAAAAGGGGAAAAAAATACCAGGGGGCAAAAAGTAGACAAAGCCCCAGAGCAGGACTGGGGGGAAAGGCCATCCCAAAAAAGCCCCACCTTAGATTTTATCCAAAAAAACCCCGACACATTTGGAAGCAAAAGTGCATGCGATAGGGGCCCGAAACAGCTGTCCCCCCGAAGGTTTTTCCAAGCAGAAAAAATACAGAGGGGATGAAAAAGGGGGCCCAAACCCTTGGACGAACCCCCGGTCCCCAATGGGGTCCCCAGTGGGAAGGGGAATTTTTAAAAAGGACCGAAAAAACTGAAGGGGGGTTTCAACCCAAAAAAAAAAAAATAATATCAACCAACCAGACCCCACCCCCCAAACTACCAGGGGTTTTTAAAACCCCAACCAAGGTGATACATTGAGGGCCTATGTCCCACTGCATAAGAAAAAAAGGTGGCCCCTTTTGGGGATCAAAAAGGGAAGGGGGGGAACCCCCTTGGGGCCCTTTAAGGCTTTTTGCCCCAGTGAAAAGGAATTTAGGCAGGAGGTGGGGGGGGTGGGTAGGTGTGGGTTTTCCACTCTCAAAGAACAGGATAGGGGGGGATGGGAAAAAGGAGTTTTTTGGGGGGAACTAGGAAAAAGGGATAAAAAATTTAAATGTAAATAAAGAAAATAACCAATGAAAAATTTAAAATTTAAAAAAAGAAGCCCCTTTGCTTTGGGGAACCCCTGGGGAAACCCCAAAATCACAGGGGGACTAAGGGGGGGTTCTATGGAACTCATTTTTTTGCATGGCCCACAAGAACAGGAAACACGACAAGGAGAGGGGTTTAAAAAAAGGCCCCCGAAGGCATTTTAGCTTTCAGGACAAAAGGGTTTTGGGAAGCTGACACTGGGGGAAAAGGGGGAAAAACCTTTTTTTGTGAAAACTGATAAAACCAGGGGAATTTGTTTTAAAGGTTTTTTTTTAAATTTTTATTCCCCTTAGCCTCTCTGACATTTTTGGGAACCATAACTTAAATGGTGATTTCTATCTCTCTGTGTCTTTTTTGTTCTATTTCTGTCTCTGTTCCCCGTCCTGTTTTCCCTCTCTCTCCTCTCCTCTCAACCCCCTCTCTCTCTCTTTTTTCCTGAATGCTTTCTTTAACTTCTTTTTTTTTAAAAATAAATTTTTTGGGGAACCCCAAGGATTTTTAAAAAGTTTAGATAATGGAAAAAATGATATTTGGAGAGGGGAAAAACAAATTTCCCCCCCACTTTTTTTTTTGGGGTTTTTTTTTCCCGGGGCAGCTGGGGTTTTTAAATCGGGACACGACTGACGGGGCCCCCCCCAACTCCCAAAGGGGGGGGGGATGCCGCAGTGCACCACGCTGGGGCCCTTTTAAACCCTCACTTTTAAAAAAGGCTCACCAAAAACCAAAAAAAAAAAAGTCTTGGGGTTTTTTTTTTTAAACCCCCAACTAAATATTTTGGTGATGCCTTAATAGAAAATTCTCCCCGCCAGGTTCAGGCGCCTATATCCAAGATCCCCAAAAATCCACTTATAACTGATTGTATAAGATTAAAATCTTTTGCACCCCTCCAAGGAAAAATAAAATTATAACTACCCCACAGAGTTGTGGGAGTTATAAATAATGACCAAAGCACTTAGGAGAAATGCTGGCATAGGTTAACATTTTATCTGTCAAACAGTACTGTAATCAATCGATTGAAGCCTTTCACCTGTAAAACCATAATGAGCACCATCATGTTATATGGACAAGGCAATGTACATGTATAACCACTATATCCCGAAAGCAAATTTTAGCAAGGAAAACAGAGGACAACACACAGGGTTTTACTATAAATGCTCAACAGATTCTTAATGCTCAAGGTGAGAGATTCCAGTTGGAAATATGGGAAGCCACAGGTGTCCCGCCTATTAGGGCTGGTACAACAAGGGAGAACAGGAATGGATTAAAAACCCCCCTGACCTGATTCAGGACAGGAATTAAATTTAGACCCTGAAGCATGGAGATTGAACAGCTCTCTTGAGCTTTCTTTCTGAAATTTACTTATTTATTTTTTTTTCTAGAAAATGAAATGTACTCAAAGTGAGCCTCGACATGCCCCAGAATGGGGGTCATTTGGGACGAACAAGTCAGCAAAAAAATCACAGTCTAAAACATACACTGTTGTTTTTTCGGTTTTCCATTTTCTTTTCTAGACACAAGTTGATAATATGCATTCAAAGGGGTGTAAACTTGCTTTTCTTTATGTGCCTTAAATTTCCCCTATGTCTTTAAGGACTTACATGAACACTATTTTTTAAAGGGTCATGATGGGCCATAAAACAATGACTCTCTTTTATACTACTTTACTAAATTTGGGCCTTCTGATTTTTTCCACTTAATTTTATAAGCAATACACAATGAACATCATCATGGTAAAGATTCTGATTTGGGCTCTTTTATAAAAATTCCTAAAAAGGGAAACTCTGAGATCTGGACACACACTTTTCTTTCATCATTTCCAAAAAAAAAAAAAAAGCCTCCAACCTGACCCTGGTTCTTTTCCCTTACTGGTCTGCTCCTGTGGAAACACCTGATCCTGAGACAACCTAGAAGACCTACTGCATCCAAACAGGACACTTAGCTGGCCTGTGCCTGTGGAAACATATGATCCTGAGACATCCTAGAAAACCCACTGAATCCAGAGCAGAGGGAGCTTAGGATCACAGGAACACAGAAACATCTGGGGAAACTGAGGAGATCTGACCAAGCAAGATAACTGGAAAGACAGACTCTATCAGACACAGTGAGCACAGTAAAACTAGAGGTCAACCAGATGGCGAAAGGCAAGTGAAAGAACACAAGTAACCCGAAACCAAAGTTACCTGACATCAAACAGAACCCAGTTCTCCCACCATAGCAAAGCCCTGGATACCCCATGACACAGGAAAAAAGGACTCAGAATTAAAATCACTTCTCATGATGATGAGATAGAGGATTTTAAGAAACACATAAGTAACCTCCTTTAAAAAAATACAGGAGAACACAGGTAAAAAGGGGAGAAGCCCTTAAAGAGGAAACACAAAAATCCTTTAAAGGATTGAAAGAGAACACAGGTAAACGGTAGAAGCCCTTAAAGAGGAAACACAAAAATCCTTTAAAGAATTGCAAGAAAACACAACCAAACAATGAAATAATGGGAAAAACACCATCCAGGATCTAAAAATGGAAAAAGAAGCAATAAAAAAATCTCAAAGGGAGAATACTCCTGGAGATAGAAAACGTAGAAAAGAGATCAGAGTCATAGATGCAAGCATCACCAACAGAATACAAGAGAAAAGAGAGAATCTCATGTGCAGAAGATACCATGGAAAACATTCACACAACTGTCAAAGAAAATGCAAAATGCAAAAAGCTCCTAATACAGAACATCCAGGAAAAACCAAGACACAATGAGAAGACCACACCTAAGGATGATAGGTATAGATGAGAGTGAAGATTCCCAATTTTAAAAGGGGCCCGTAAATAACAAAATTATAGAGGAAAATTTCCCCCAACCTAAAGAACAGATACCCATAAACATACAAGAGCCTACAGAACACCAAACAACTAGACCAGAAAAGAAATACCTCCCTTCACATAATAATCAAAACACCAAATGCACAAAACAAAGAAAAAAAAACTAAAAGCAGTAAGGGAAAAAGGTCAAGTAACATATAAAGGCAGACCTATAAGAATTACACCAGACTTTTCACCAGAGACTATAAAAGCCAGAAGATCCGGCTGATATCATACAGACCCTAAGGGAACACAAATGCCAGCCCACTGCCTACACCCAGAAAAACCTCAAACACTATAGATGGAAACCAAGATATTCCTGAAAAAACAAAATTTGCACAAAATCTTCCAACAAACCCAGCACTTCAAGGGATTAACTGACGGAAAACCGCCAACACAAGGGAAAAAAACTACAACCTAGAAAAAGCATGGAAGTAATCTTCCAACAACCCCAAACAAAGATATCTACACAAACATAAATTTCCCCCTCTAATAACAAAAATAATAGGAAACAACAATCATTTTCCTTAATATCCCTCAACATCAATGGACTCAATTCTCCAGTAAAAAGACATAGACTATCAGACTGGATACATAAACAGCACCGAGAATTTTTGCTGCATACAAGAAACACAACCTCTGAACGTAGCGCCTTAGAAACCCCTCGCCATCCACTATGTTTATAGCAGCCTTATTTATAATAGCCAGAAGCTGGAAAAACCCAGATGTCCTTCAAGGAGAATGGATACAGAAAATGTGTACATTTACACAATAGTACTACTCAGCTATTAAAAATAATGAGCCATGAAATTCTTAGACAAATTGATGGAGCTAGAAAATACATCTTGAGTGAGATGACCCAATCACAAAAGACACACATGGTATGCACTCACTGATAAACAGATATTAGCCCCAAACACACACAATACCTAAGATGCAACGCATAAACCCTGAAACTCAAGAAGAGGAGGAAGACCAAAGTGAGGGTGCTTGTCCTTTTTGAATGAGATCAAATG
>JAJTUV010005057.1:0-12915 GCA_021653895.1 Mastomys natalensis
CTTTTCCTCTTCCTCCCTAATCCCCCACTTAGCCCTCTGACATATTACAATTTTTTTTTGCTTTGACTTATCCTGGTATTTAAATTTTATTTTGAACCTTTTCTTCCCAAAGAACTTTTAAAAAATTTTCCCAAAAATTTTTAAAAAATTTTTTATTTAGTTTGGTTTTAGTGTTTGTTGTATAATGCTTTATTTTTTTTAAAACTCAAATGCTTATATCTTTTGTTAAAATACAGAAAAATATTGAAAATACTTGCCCTTTTTGTCATATCCTAAATACGTGGATACCAAAGTCTTTTTAAAAAAAGTAAAGGTTTATTATTATTTTAAATTTAATCAAGAACATTACAAGTAAAAAAGAGAAAGAGCTGATTCTTTGGTTTTAAAGATTTTAGTGTGTTTGAATTCACTTTAGGAAAACAACTAAGTGTGGGTTTTTCATTTCAGTGCACTCTATGAAAACTAAAAACATGCACACTGCAATAAATTCCCTGACTGAATTAAAAATTAATTTAAATTAATAAGAATTTAAGGTATGGAGCAAAAGCCACCTTAACCCCCTTGGGGCAACTCGGATATGTTGTAGAGATATGGGAAAATCATTTAAAAAGAGGATTTCTAAAATGTCCCCCCTGAAGACCTCAGCTAAACCCCAAAACCCGGCCCAAAACAATGTAAAAATAAAGATGAAAAAGAAGAGAATATGGAATTTACCCCAAATTCAAAAGGCTGCTTCTTTCACTTTTCAGTAAATAATCCAAGGTTCCAAGCCAGAGAGTTTTAAAATCCACAAGGTAGAACCACACTGCTCAGTGAATGACAAAAAGCTTTTCCCAAAATGTAAACAATAAAGTGAAAGCTGTAAAAAAAAATCACAGGGGATAGGAGGTTTTTTTTTTTTTTTTTGTATGCAAAAAAAAGAATGTTTGTTCTTTTAGAAACATCCAGATGTGGGGGGAACCATTGTCCACAAGGCTATTTTCCCTTAAAAGGGAAGCAGGCCTTTTTTAGGGAACTGGCAGAACTTTCCAGAAGGCCTGATAATCTAAAATTTCATTGGGGTCACAGTTGTTCATGGGGCTGCATTCCTTGTTGAACATTAACCTATGATGACATAGGTCGCCCGGCAGATGTCCCATTCGAGGTAAGATATTTTTTTCCATTTTTATTGCTATCCCCAGCTGTTCTTTGGGGGGGGTTTTGATTTTGTTCTGAATTTTTTGGGGCTGTTCCTGAGCACTTTTTTATGACAATTTTAAAGATTATGTTCTATTCCTGGAGTTGGTACTTGTGACCTTTTCTGAAACGGGCCCCCGATCTTTTAAAAATGGATCCAATTTTTTTTATTTTTTTTTTATTTTTTTTATTGGTTTTATTTATTTTTCATTTCGATTTCCCTCTTACCCCCTTTTCCCCCCCCTCCAGGAATTTCCATCCCCCCCCCCTCCCGCTTTTGGGATGTTCCCCCCCCACCCCCCCCACTTCCTCCCCCTAAAATTCCCACAAAGGGTCCACCCCAACCCAAATTTCCCCTTCTCCCCCTAACTGACAGGAAACCCCTCTTCATATAATGGAGCCGGGTCCCCCCCAAAGGGGCCCCCAGGGGTGGTTTAGCCCCCCGGGGGCTCTAGTTGGAATTTTTTTTGCCTTTCATGGAATCCAAACCTTTTCAAATCCTTTGCTTCACTCAACTTACCTTGGGAACCCCCCTGACTTTAAAAAGGTTAATGGGGCCCTCCCCCCTTTAATATGTCCGGGTTTTTCGACCCTAAGGGACAGCTTGTCAGGGTTCCTTTTTCCCCCTTAAAATTTCCCGCATCCACATCGCCTCTCCCCTTTTTTGATGCACCTGGAATGGGGTCCCAGGGGGAAAGGCCGCAGACGGCCCCCCCCTTTATTTCTTTTCCGCATTTTATCCATATTTGCTCCCTTTTAGTATTTTGGTTTTCTTTCTAAGCGGATTAAAAACCCGCGACTTTTATTTTCATTCTTTTGGGTTTAGTGGTCGGGGGTTGAATTTTTTGGGGGGTTTTTAAGCTTCTGGGGAAAACCCCAAAAATCAGTGAGTGAATTGTTGTTCTTTTTTTTTGGGGTTTTTCCTCAGGGTGAAAATTTTTTTATTCCCCCCTTTACAAAGAATTTCTTGAATTCAAATTTTTTTTAAAAGCTGAATTTAAAATTCCTTGTGTAAATTACCACCCTTTTTTTACCCTTTTTCCCCCGCTGAAAAGGCATTGGGGTTTTTTCCCCCCTTTTGGGTATTTTTTAAAAAAAATGCTATGAAATGTGGGCATAAGTCCCCTTTTTAATTTTTTGGGGACTTTGGGGATTTCCCAGGAGTGGGATACTGGGGCCCAAAATGGTAGGGCCAATTTTTTGGGGAAACCCCAAAACTTTTTTTCCAAGTGGTTGCACCATCTTGAATCCCCCCAACAATGGGGGGTTTTTTCCCCTTTCTCCACATCCTTGCCCATTAATCACCCGGGTTTTTTATCTTAGCCATCTTACGGTGTGAGGGGGGAACTCAGGGTTTTTTGTTTGTTTCCCCGATGACAAGGATGTTAAAATTTCTTTAGGGGGTTTTTTGGGGCCCTTCGAAAATTTTTCCCCCTTTAGAATTCTTTGTTTACTCTTTTCCAATTTTTTTTTTAAAAGGGGGTTTTTGGTTTTTCTTGGTCTAAATTTTTTTGAGTTCTTTGTATATTTGGATTTTGTCCTCTATCAGAGTGGGATTGGGGAAAAATTTTTTTTCCCAATCTGTTGGTTGCCTTTTTTCCCCTTTTACAGTGTCTTTTTTCCCTTTCAGAAAATTTTTCAAAAATTTTTTAAAACCCTTTGTCAAAATTTTTTATTTTGCATAAACATTTTTTGGGGTTTGTTTAGGAACTTTTTTCCCCGGGGGCCCAAATATTCGGGATCTTCCCCCCTTTTTTCTTCTTTATTTTAGGTGTCTGGGTTTTTTTGTGGGAAAGGGCCTTTACCCCTTGGGCTTTGCTTTGTTTCAAGGGGGAAAAATGGATGATTTGCCCTTTTCCACCGTTTTCCCCCATTGAACCCGCACAGCACCCTTTTTGAAAATGCTGGGCCCCTTTTTCCTGGATGGTTTTTTGCCCTTTGTCAAAGATCAAAAGACCATAGGGTTGGGTTTTTTCTGGGCTTTTAAATCATTCCCCCGATTTCCCGCCCGTTTTGACCAAAAACCGCATTTTTTTTTATATTTCTCTTAGTACAGCTTGAGGTCAGGGATGGGGATTCCTCCAGAATTTTTTTATTTTTGAGAAAGTTTTCGCTATCCTGGTTTTTTTTTTTATTACCAAAAAAAATTTGAGAAAATTTTCTTTCTAAACCCGTAAGAATTGAGTTGGATTTTAAAGGGGATTTCTTGATTGTAATTTCTTTTTGGGAAAAGGCCATTTTACTATATTAATCCTGCCCCCCTCCATGAGCTGGGGAAAACTTTCCCCAAATTTTTTTTTTTTTTTTTTTTTTTTTTTTTTTTTTTTTTTTTTTTTTTTTTTTTTTGGTTTTTTTTTTTTTTTTTTGTTTTTTTTTTTTTTTTTTTTTTTTTTTTTTTTTTTTTTTATTTTTTTTTTTTTTTTTTTTTTTTTTTTTTTTTTTTTTTTTTTTAATTTTTTTTTTTTTTTTTTTTTTTTTTTTTTTTTTTTTTTTTTTTTTTTGGGTTTTTTTTTTTTTTTTTTTAAAATTTTTTTTTTTTTTTTTAAATTTTTTTTTTGGGTTTTTTTTTTTTTTTTTTTAATTTTTTTTTTTTTTTTTTTTTTTTTTTTTTTTTTTTTTTTTTTTTTTTTTTTTTTTTTTTTTTTTTTTTTTTTTTTTTTTTTTTTTTTTTTTTTATTTTTTTTTTTTTTTTTGTTTTTTTTTTTTTTTTTTTTTTTTTTTTTTTTTTTTTTTTTTTTTTTTTTTTTTTATTTTTTTTTTTTTTTTTTTTTTTTTTTTTTTTTTTTTTTTTTTTTTGTTTTTTTTTTTTTTTTTTTTTTTTTTTTAAAATTTTTTTCATTTTTTTTTTTTTTTTTTTTTTTTTTTCTTTTTTTTTTTTTTTTTTTTTTTTTTTTTTTTTTTTTTTTTTTTTTTTTTTTTTTTTTCCCCTTTTTTTTTTTTTTTTTTTTTTTTTTTTTTCCCCCCCCCCCCACCCAAAATCCCCCCCTCCCCCCCCCCTTGCTTCATTTTTCCCCCCCACCCCCCTTATTCCCCCCAACCCCCCAACCTTCCACCTTTATCCCCCCCCCCCCCTTTTCTCCAAACCTTTACCTACGGACCCCTCCTTCTTAATATTTGGAGCCAGGGCCCTCCCAATGCCCCCAGCGGGGGTTTTAGACCCGGGGGCTCTATTTGGTAGATATTTTTTGCCTTGTCATGGAATCACAAACCTTTTAAACCCCTTCAGTCTTCACTCAAACTCTACCTTGGGAACCCCATATCATTTAAATGGTTACTGGGAGCATCCGCCTCTGAATATGTCGCCCTTTTGCAGCCCCTTAAGGGGACCTTGTCAGGGTCCCGTCGCATGTAAACCTGACATCCACATCAGCATCTCCTTTTGGGACTGCACAGGAATTGGGGACCCAGGGGAATGGCCAACGGCCCCTCCTTCATTTCTGTCCTCACTTTTACCATATTTGCTCCCCTTGATATTTTTTTACCTTTCTAAAAAAAAGGGTTGGGAAACCCGCGCTTGATCTTCATTCTTCATACTTTATTTGGTCTGTGAGTTGAATCTTTTTTTATTTCAAGCTTCTGGGCTAAAACCAAAAAATCAGGAGTAAAACCATGGTTTTTTTTTCTTTTTTGGGTTTTCCTCACCAGGGTTAATTTTCTAGTTCCAAACCATTTACAAAAGAATTTTTTTTGAATTCATTTTTTTAATAGGGGAAAATATTCCATTTTGGGAAATTACCAAAATTTTTTTTAAAAACCCTTCCTTTGAAAGGACATCTGGGTTTTTCCATTCTGGAAATTTTAAAAAAAAGTTTTTGAACATAGTTGGGGCAAGTCCTTGTTTATTTTTGAGGGTCTTCTGGTATTTTCCCAGGGTGGTATAGCTTGGGGCCTTTGGGAAAAGGACCAATTTTTTTTGGGGGAAAAACCCCCAAACCCGGTTTTTCCTAGTGGGTTTCACCATCTTGAAATCCCACCAAAAATGGAGGGGTTTTTTCCCCTTTTTCCACTCCTTGCCAGCATCTACTACACCTGGGGTTTTTTTATCTTAAACCACTCTGACTGGGGGAGGGGGAAAACTCGGGGGTTTTTTTGTTTTTCTTTCCTCGATTACTAAGGAACTTAACTTTCTTTAGGGGCTTTTTTGGGGCCCTTCCCAGTTTTTCCTATTTGGGAAAATTTTTTTTTACCAAAAACCCAAATTTTTTTAAAAGGGTTTTTTGGTTTTCTAGAGTCTAATTTTTTTATTTTTTTGTTTTAAAATTTGGGTATTTCCTTTCAATTGGGATTGGGGAAAAACTTTTCCCAATCTGGGTTTGGGTTTTTGTTTTTCCTATTTACAGTGTTTTTGCCTTTCAGAAAAATTTTCAAAATTTAAAGGGAACCCCCTTTGAATTCTTGATCTTTGAAAAATAAGACTTGGGGGGTTTTTGTTTTAGGGCTTTTTTTCCCCCCCCGGGGCCCCCGTATTTGGGATCTTTTTCCCCCCTTTTTTCCCTTTTATTAAATTTTGTGTGTCGTTTTAGGAAGGCCCTTTATTTCCCCTTTGGGCTTTTGGGTTTTACAAGGAGACAAAAAAAGGGTTGATTTGATTCTTCCCCATGTTTTTCCCCCCATTAACCCACAAACACCACTTTAAAATCGTCCTTGTTCCCAACTTTTTTTTGGGTGGTTTTAGTCCTTTTTCAAAGATTCAAATCCAAAGGTTTGGGGGGTTTATTTCTGGGGCTTAAAATCTTTTCCCCTGACTTCCTCCCCCTATCTGTACCAAAAAAAACATTTTTATTTTACTATTGCTCTGTAGTCAGCTTTTGGGGCAGGGTGGGTTTTCCCCAAAATTTTCTTTTTTTTGAGAATTTTTTCGCTATCCGGGTTTTTTTTTTTTTTCCAAAAAAAAATTTGGGAAATTTTTTTTTAACTCTTTAAAAATTGAGGGGTTTTTTTTTAAAAGGGGTTGCATTTACCCGTAGATTGCTTTTTTGGGAAATGGCCATTTTTACTATATTAATCCTGCTTTCCATGACAAGGGGGAAACTTTCCATTTTCTAGATTTTTTTTTGTTTTTTTTTCTTCAAGACCCTTTATCTTTCACTTTTTGTTAGGTTTTACCCCGAGGATTTTTTAAATTTGTGACATTGTGAAGGGTGTCTTTTTTCCAAAATTTTTTTTTTCACCTTTTTTTTTCTTTTATGTGGGGAAAAGGGTAATGATTTGGGCTGATTGATTTTATAACCCCCCCTTGCTAAATTTTTTAAACGGGGTTTGGGGTTTTTTTGGGGGGGAAGTTCGGGGGGCCTTTAAATATACTATCATATCACTGCAAATAGTGATATTTTTTCTTCTTTCCCTTTTCCCATTTTTATTTTTTGCTTCTTTTTGTCGTTAAATTTCTCGGTGGCCTTTTTACTATATTGAATAGGGAGGGGAGAGGGGCACCTGTCTATCCCCGATCTTGTGGGAATCTTCAAGTTTCTCTCCATTTTGTTGATTTTGGGGTACTGGTTGTTATATTGCTTTTACTTTTTTTAGGTTAGGGCCCTTTAAATTTTCCGATCTTTTCAAAACCCTTTTTCATGAAAGGGTTTGAATTTTTTCAAAATTTTTTTCAAAACAGTGGGTATTGTTTTTTTTTCTTTGGTTTGTTTATTTAAAAAGGGTTACATTATGGGTTTTTTCCCAAATTGAAAAACCCTCCCCGCATTCCCCCGGGGGAAAACCCCATTTGTAATGATGGTATTGTTTTGATGTGTTCCCTTTGGGGGTTGGGGGGCAAATTTTATGAAGTATTTTTTCATCGATATTTGTAAGGGATTGGTCTGAATTCTCTTTCTTTTTTGGGGCTTTGGGGGTTTTTGGGATGAGTTGATTTTACTTCTAAAAATTTTGGGGTTTCCTTCTGTTTTATTTTTTTGAATAAAATTTTAAGAGAATTGGGGGTTTGGGGGTTTCCCTTTAAAGGGTTTTAAAATTCTCACTAAAACCATCTGGGGTTGGGGTTTTTTTTGGGGGGGGACTTTTTAAAAAGACGCGCTATTTTTTAGGGGGTTTGGGGCATTTAGATGGGGTTTTTTTTTCCCAAAATTTAAATTTGGGACCGGTTTTTTTTAAAAAAATTTTCCATTTTATCCAATTTTCCAGGTTTTTTTTAAAATAGGCCTTTTTAGTAGGTCTGTGATTTTTTTTTAAAATTTTTCCCCGTTTTTTTTTGATTGCCCCTTTTCCCGATCTTTTTATTAAAATTTTTTAAAACGCCCCCTTTCCCCCCGGTTAATCTGGGAAAAGGGGGTTTTTCTATTTGTTTTTTTTCTCAAAGAAAAACCAAAAAACCCGGGTTTTTTGATATTTTGGGTTTGTTCTTTCGTTTCAAAACCTTGATTTCAGCCCTGATTTTAAAATTTTTTTCCGATGCCCACTCCTCTTTGGGGGGATTTTCTTTTTTTTTTGGAAAGGGTTTCAGGGGTCTGTCAAATTTTTTAATGTTTCTCTCCCCCAAAATTTTTTTTTTTTAGGGACTTAAAAAAATGGGGGTTTTTTCCCCTTTTTGCACTGCTTTCATGAAGTCCTACAATTTTAGTTTTGATGTTTCCCCCCATTTTCATTAAATTCTAAAAAATCTTTAATTTCTTTCTTTATTTTTTCGTTTCCTAAGTCATCATTGAGAAAAACATTGTTTTATTTCCACATGCATGTGGGTTTTTCCCTTGGGTTTTTTCATTTTAAAGACCAGCCTTAGTTCGTTTGGGGATCTATAGGATGAAAGAGATTATTTTTCAAAAAATTTTTTTATCTGTTGAGGTCTTTTTTGTGACCAATTTTAAAAGGGCTATTTTTAAAGGGACCATGAGGTGTGGGAAAAAGGGTTTTTCTTTTTCTTTAGGGTGAAATTTCTATAAATATCTGTTAAATCCATTTGGGCCATAACTTTGCAAATTTCAATGTGTCTTTGTTTAATTTCGTTTCCACGATCTGTCCATTGGAGAGGCGGGGGGTTAAAAAACCCCCCCATTATTTGGGGTGCAATGGTCTTTGACTTTTGTAAAGTTTCTTTTTTGTATGTAGGGGCCCTTCTTTGGAGCTAATGTTCAAATTGAGAGTTCATCTTGGAGATTTTTCTTTAATGGGGATGAAATGTCCTTCCTTTTCTTTTTGATTACTTTTTGGTTTAAAAATTGATTTTATTTGATATTGAATGGTACTCCAGTGTTTTCTTAAAACCATTTGCTTGGAAAAATTTTTTCTAAACCTTTTACTCTGAGGTATGTCTGTCTTTTTACTGAGGGGTGTTTTTTTGTATGCAGCAAAATTTTGGGTCCTGTTTATGTGTCCAGTTGATGTCTACGTCTTTTTATTGGAGAATTGATCCCTTGATATTAAAGATATTAAAGGAAAAAAGATTGTTTTCCTGTTATTTTTGTTATTAGAGGTGGAAAATGTTTTTGTCTATCTTCTTTTGGGGGTTTTTGGGAAAATTTCTTTCCTTGCCCTTTTTGAGGGTTTTATTTTTCCTTGTGTTGGGTGCTTTCCCTCAAATTTTCCTTTGAATGCTAGTTTTGGGAAGATATTGTGCAAATTTGGTTTTGTCATGAAATATCTTGGTTTCTCTATTATATGATTGGGGTTTTGTGGGGATATATGTGGGACTCTTTTGTTCTCTTAGGGGCTGTATATATCAACCCGGATCTTTGGGTTTTATAGTTTGCTGAGAAGTCTGGTGTAATTCTTATAGGTCTGCCTTTATATGTTATTTACCTTTTTCCCTTATGCTTTTGTATTTTTCTTTGTTTTTTTGGGATTTGATGTTTTGATTATTATGTGAGGGAGGTTTTTTTTTTTTTTTTTTTTTTTTTTTTTTTTTTTTTTTGGGTTTTTCTTTTTTTTGGTTTTTGGTTTTTTTTTTATTTTTTTTTTTTTTTTTTTTTTTTTTTTTTTTTTTTTTTTTTTTTTTTTTTGTTGTTTTTTTTTTTAAATTTTTTTTTTTGTTTTTTTATTTTTTTTTTTTTTTTTTTTTTTGTTTTTTTTTTTTTTTTTTTTTTTTTTTTTTTTTTGTTTTTTTTTTTTTGTTTTTTTTTTTTTTGGGGTTTTTTTTTTTTTTTTTTTTTTTTTTTTTTTGGGGTTTTTTTGGTTTTTTTTTTTTTTTTTTTTTTGAAGATATTTACTGGCCTTTAAATTGGGGAAACTTCATCTCATCTATACCATTATCCTTAGGTTTGGTCTTCTCATTGTGTCTTGGATTTCCTGGGTGTTTGGGTTAGGGCTTTTTGCATTTCACATTTTCTTTGACAGTTGTGTCAATGTTTTCCATGGTATCTTCTGCACCTGAGATTCTCTCTTCTATCTCTTGTATTCTGTTGGTGATGCTTGCATCTATGACTCCTGATCTCTTTCCCATGTTTTCTATCTCCAGGATAGTCTCCCTTTGAGATTTTTTTATTGTTTCTATTTCCATTTTTTTGATACTGGGGTGATTTTGTTCAATTTCCCTTTACCTGTTGGTTGTGTTTTTTTTGCAAATCTTTAAGGGATTTTTGTGTTTCCTCTTTAAGGGCTTCTACCTGTTTACCTGTGTTCTCCTGTACTTCTTTAAGGTAGTTACTTATGTCCTTCTTAAAATCCCTATCATATCATGAGAAGTGATTTTAATTTGAAATCCTGCTTTTTCCTGTGATGGGGGTATCCAGGGCTTGCATGGTGGGAGAACTGGGTTTGATGATGCCAAGTAACTTTGGTTTCTGTTGTTAATTTTCTTGTGCTTCTTTTCGCCATTGGTTGACTCTACTGTTACCTGTGCTCACTGGTTGACTGGGTTGCCTTTCCAGTTATCTTGCTTGGCAGAACTTCTCAGAGTCCGATGTCTCTGTGTTCCTGTGATCCGTAGCTCTAAGTGAAGAACTCCTGGGACAGGCTTGCCTCGGGGATCCCGAAATCCTGCTGCTCTGAGGCAGCCCGCTCCTCTAGGATGGCTCAGGATACTCCCAGGAGCAAAACCAGCTCGGTGTCTTTCCCCCGCCAAAGGACCAGGCCTCTGCCTGAGTGCAGTGGCTCCTCTAGGATGGTCAGGATAAGGTGTCTCCACAGGAGCAGATCAAGCTCGGTGTTGCCCCAGCCAAAAGGACCGGCTGGGGTGGAAGGGTAGTGGTATTCCAGAGGGGTGGGGTTTGGGTGCCTGATGGTTTAGAGCACCCCTGGATGCCATTTGTAACTGGGGTATGGGGTGGAGTGAGGTTTCTTACCCCTCTGCTTTTGGTGGCAAAGGCTCCTCTAGGATGTGTCAGGAGGGTGTCTCCACAGTAGCAGACCAGTCAGTGTCTGTCCCAGCCAAAAGGGCCATGGAGATGATTTTTTTTTTTTTTTTTTTTTTTATGTTTTTCGAGACAGGGTTTCTCTGTGTTGCCCTGGCTGTCCTGGAACTCACTTGTAGACCAGGCTGGCCTCGAACTCAGAAATCTGCCGCCTCTGCCTCCCAAGTGCTGGGATTAAAGGCGTGGGCCACCACTGCCGGGCCTAGAGATGAGTTTTACCAGCCATATTACAAACTTTTCAATATCCTATGGAAGAAAACACAGTTGATTTCACGATATTTCTTTACTCTTCTTATGATGACTATATTTACTAGAAAGCCGCTTTCTTCTTCCCTTTTTTTTTTTTTGTGAATTAATGAAGAAAAACATCTAAAATAAGGAAGCTTGCTAAGGAAAGCCTCACACCAGTATTTAATTTGATACCAGGGTGTCTCAGCTTGAGCAAAGGCTGCTCGCAAAGAAGGCAAAATTTATTTATTTTTTCTTTCAAGTAGGAAAGGCCTTGAAACTTCTCTGTTACAGCCCCAACACAGCAAAGAGATGGACAGACAACATTTTGAGAATATAAATAACTCAAAAATTTGTTTTGACCTAAAAATGAGTTCAGTTGTCTGTGGGTTTCATGGGGAGAAAATCACCTTTGTGCGGATTTTTTTTTTTTTTTTGCCTCTGAAAGGAGAAAACCATCTCAAGGGTAAAGGGAAAAGCTGTTGTTGTAAAGGTTGTTTTTTTTTTTGTTTGTTTGTTTTGTTTGTTTTTGTTTTTTGTTTTTTTTTTTGATAACACTTATTTCCAGCAAGGAAATAAATTTTACAATGAACCAGGGGACATGTACTTATTTTTTTTCAGCACTGAATGAAGACTATATCCTTCTTGATTGTTTTCTCAGGTACAAGACATTACTCACTTCAGCACAGAGGAAAGAAAGGCAAAAAGCTATCTAAATACTGTGAGGGCAACTGTCTGATGCCCCAATGTAAACAACAAACATCTCTAGATAGAGAACAGGGGGTGGGGATATAGTTTGGAAATAGTACAGCTGAGAAAATTGTCCCCCGGGTCTGAGAGTCAGCAGCCTCTACATCTCCCTGGTCAGTTGTTGAGTGGCACATGGCACAGTGGCTCCCCTGCCCTTTGTGAAAAAAAAATTATGATAGGTTTCTATAAGTAGCAGACAAGCATTTTCAGAATTTTTTCAGAAATTTCTAGGAAGGAAATGGCTGAGTTGCCCATGGACATTCAGATTGAAGCTGGTTGATTTTTTTTTTTTTTTTTTTTTGGTTTTTCGAGACAGGGTTTCTCTGTGTAGTCCTGGCTATCCTGGAAACTCCACTCGTAGACCAGGCTGGCCTCGAACTCAGAAATCTGCCTGCCTCTGCCCCCCAAAGTGCTGGATTAAAAGGGCGTGCGCCACCACCCCCCGTTCTGCTGGTTGATTTTTTAAGATAAAGAGTATAGAACCTGAAATCAAGAAGATGGAATGCCTTGGAGTATCAAAGCCAAGTGGTCGAAGAAGAAGAAACAAACCAAAACAAACAAACAAGCAGCAGAGGGTTTGGTAAGAGGTGGGAGAGAAGGCAACATCTCAAAGTTTTTAGTTTTGTCCAAGGCTGCTCCAATTCTTCGATTCAATAATAATTTTCATGTAAGGCAATGTGGCTTGATATCCTTTTTCTAGCTTGGGGAACAGAGTTCCAACAAGATTTGGGTAGTGCTACCTTTGGGACGTTACAGCCATCATCAATGATACAGTCTTCCTGTGACTTGCACTCTGAAGGCAGTATTTTAATCCCTGACTAGGACATCTGCCTGTGACACTGGGACACCCCAGTGAGGCCATGACCAGCTCAACTTACCTTTTTGCCTTCTTAATTCTTTTCAAATTTAAGATTTTTTTTTCCCCACTTTGTGTCTGTTAAGGGAACAACTTTACAGCTTGTATAGAGACTACTGTTCTATTCACTTACAACTCCAGCATTCAAAAAAGTTTATCTTCATATCAGCTCTGAGAGGTAACGTTCATATTTTGTTTTATACCTATTTGAGTTGCAGTTAACTGTAATTGTAAACCTATATTTGATGCTACTTGCTTCTGAGCAAAAGTCTAGAACTTCACATTTGGAATCCTCATTTTGGCCTGAGCTGGTGACAGAGCAAGGAGTAGATCCCAGGTACCCCCGATTGGGTGTGCGATAATTTTAGCTTCCACTAGATGGCACTGTAAAAAATGTGTTGTAAGCACTGTACTCATTGGAAACAAATGAGTTATTCTCAGGGGAAGTCTTAGGCCCCCGTTCTCTGTAGCTCTTGTCTCAGCTTTTGCTCAGAGCTCTCTGTTTCAATGTATCCACTTATCCATCGTTGTCAGGAAGAAGAATTATAATGATTTATCTCTAATGATGAGTCATTTGTGAAATTTTCCAACGATTAAACTTTTAAGGGG
>JAJTUV010005058.1:0-11482 GCA_021653895.1 Mastomys natalensis
AAAATCCTAGAATGAACCCTTGCCCCTATTGAGCTATTTTTGGGGAAAAAGGAAATTTTTGTGCTTATTTTTTTTGAGAAAATTTTTAAAGTGCTATAATGACAATTTCAGTCTATCTTAGATAATTCACTTTTTTAAATTTTTTTGTAGGACAAAAGTTTTTGAGCTATGAAAAACGTTAAAAGAAAGACAAGGAAGAAAAGGTCCTTAATTAAAGCCAAAAAGAAGGTGTTATGTGCGCCCCTTTTCCTAGTGGGTAGCTTGCATACTGAACTCTTGTCAAAAAATTTGTCCGCAAAGAAATGGTCATGAATTCAGCGATGAAATCAGTAGTTCCTCCAAAAGAGTAAATAGGCCACCCCAAAAAGGAAAAACACTTTCATTTCAAATAAAAGGGGATAAATTTGTAAAAAATAAAAAGTTGGGCGGTGAATTACAGCAAGAGATAAAAGTGATCTAATGGGGCTCCAACTGCATCAAAGGGAAAATAAATCTCATCAGGTAAAGAACTTTTTGGAAAATCCTCTAGTGACCGTTGTGAAGGCCATTGATTGGAAAAGAATGAACCTAATTTACAAAAGATTAGTTAACTGGAAGAAATAAACTAAGAAGAGCTATAGTGAGTTCACTTTCATTGTTACTTAAGCAAAGCAGAGTTCCAATTTATCCCAATGACTTCAACAGAATGCTCTCTGTTTCTTGAGAGTACAAGAAATACGATGTCACGCTAGTGAGTTCTCTAGATTTGAGTTATACTTCCAGTATACCTTTGATATTTTTTTCAGTCACCAGTAATATACTTTCAGTGAAAGGTCATCATTTTTGAATCTGTCAGTGAAAAGTCAAACTACATATTGAGAGTCATAAGGAAATAACCAATCATTGCTGTGGTTCAGTGGGATTAATTACCTAAAATCCACAGACAGGTGTTGGCATAGTTTTCTTAGAAATTTCTTCCAGACATCTATACAGGAATGCTCAGAGATTTTATTTTTGTTTCTGTTTTGTGTGTTCTTTCGTTCATTTTGTTTTTCTCAAAAAGCAATTGGTGAGGCTAGAAATGTATCTAGTTGTTAAAAGTTCTTCTCAAGTGTAGGTACTCCAGACTGAGTATGGGGTAGCACCACTACTGACATGTCCTTCTAGCTGTATAACACAATCAAATATTTTGTTATTACTTTCCCCATTGATTTTATAAAGCTGAAAGACTGGTAATTTCCAACACATCAAATGTAAACATTGATCCACACTCTTCTATTGAGAAGTCAATTAATACAGTGTTTTAGAAAGCATGTTTGGTAGTTTCTCTTCTAAGAGCAAATGTTAAGGTACCAGCTTTCCTGGTATATTTAATGTGTATATTATCCCATATGGAAACATTCTTAATTCCATGTTCTGTTTTAGTTCTAGCCCTCGTACAATTTATCCTCCTTAAGGATCAAGTACTGATTACTTTCCTTTATGGTTTATACAACCTTCTGGGGAAATAGAAATTCTTCCTTTGCTTAAATACTGAATTTATGGTTTTTCTCATGAAAGAAAGTCTCACTATGAGGTTAAGAATGGACAGTTGGAAATTTCCTCTTGGCATCACAAATGTAAACTTCCACTGGATCTAACTGTCTTCATAATGTGTTCTTAGCAGGATTGTTCTTCTATCCCAACCAGTACTTCACACTTCACAAATATCAGATTCTAATGTCATCCATTGAACTTCTCTCTCTGTAATTCCCTTTCCTGCTCTCTTTTTTCTAACCCTTTTCCAGAGATTTTTCTCCCTGTTTCTAAAGTCTTTCACTACTGCTGGGTTTGTTTGTTTGTTTGTTTATTGGTTGTAGCAAGTCTCATCATTCACATGTTTTACCACCTCTAATTATGCTCAACATTTTTATCATAGGGAATTTTTTATAACTTGGGGATTTAGTTGCATCCTGCCTTGGCCTCATTTCTTTTTCCAATAACACAACATCACAGATTTGGTAAATTACAAGGAAAAGAAGAAACAACGTGAATAAAATAGAATACTTTCTTTTTCCCTCCCTGTCCAGCAACCTCTCCTTCTACTTACATGGTCAGTGTTATAGTTCAGGATTTCATACAAAGAACTGGTAAAATTTCTAGTCTTAATTCCTCACAAGAGGGATTTGAGATATGGGTGATTTAACACATCCCTATACAAATACTTCTCTGTATACAGTTCTCCTGAATGACTAAAGTCCCAGGGAAGAATTCAAATATTTGTACAAGATTAGAGAAGCAATCACAGACATAGCAGTTTTTTGCCCTGTTTAACTACATCACTGACCACCGGCCCTTTACACTTTCCTGTCCAATTCCATGGCATCATTTGCGTTCTGTTAAATGGCATTCACCTGACTTTTTCTATATCGGTTCTATTTTTTTTTCCACCGCTAAAGTGTCTCTTTCCTTTTCTTTGGCAAATTCTCAGCACATTGTGGCCATCACGGGCCTTTGAGCATTCACAAGGCTTTTCTGCGGGAACTTGATGACATCAGTGTTTAATAAACGATCCTCACTGCGTGTGGTTCCTGTAGCCGCTGTTTACCTTCATTTCACTCTTTATCTCACTAACCACTTTCTCAAAAGCTGTAATTTCATCAGGTGTCCCTGATGTCCTTGGCACAAAGAATTTTACTGTAGAAACACAATAAAACTATCCTTCTGGACATTATCTTTTATATTTATAGTAATAGAACTACATTTTCTCTTAATCAATTTTATTATGTTCATAGTTAGCTTTTATTTAAGATCAAATATGATATATTCCAGAGTCCTCATAGTTTTTTTTTTTTAAACAAGAATTGATTACTTTCTGTTAGAGTAGAGCAGAATACACTAATAATTTCTTAGTATTTTCAAACAGATAATCATATTTTTCTTTCTTCTAATCTAATCATAATTCACATGAAAATTAGAGGGCCTCTGAAAGCTAAATGCTGGGAGAGATAATATATTGTAAGACAGACAAAAATAGACTTGATATAAATAGTCGATCTTTGGGAAATAACTAAATCCTGTGCTGTTTCCTAGATGTAGAGAAGATTACATAATCATTTTATATTTGAAAGCTCTCATCTGAAAAATGGGTATAATGTGAATTATGACCTTCTTGGGGATTTTATGACTATACTATATCAAAAGGCACTAAGGTTTGGACAAGTTTGACACAGTCATTCAGTAAGAATGTTATTCTTACAAGAGATAGGGTTTGGGTTGGACTATGAAAATACTGAGTTAGTTAAGAAGTCAGTGAAACATGAAAAAGGGAAGGAAGCTACAGCGATAGGGTTTTGACTCCCATATAAATGCTCTCAGGATTCTTTAGAAATAAGAGAGTAATTCCAGTAGAGGGTGCCATTGGAGAAGGTAGAAAAGTAATTTGAAGATGTGGAGTATCACAGATTTGTACACAGAGTAGCTCTGGATGCTGCATCCCACAACATTGGCTATTGGTTGCCAACACAGCTTATTTAGTGTGGAACTAAAAGCAATAAAGTTAAAGTATGTTTGTTGTGCTGGTATTATAATAAGGTTTGGTGAATTCTTAAGTGTGAAAAAAAAAGGAGAGCAGAAATGAAAATGAAAGACTTGAATATTGATGCTGCCTATGTCTTTAAGCAAGCAGTCACACTCTTCACTCTGTATTATGAGTCCCTTAATTCTGAGTTGTGACTTGGTACTAAGGGCATGTTGGTATCTTTCCTCCTTAACTGTGAAATTCTTCACTTTTATTGTTTCTCACTCGCACTTTCCAACCTTGCAAATGCTGTATCATTACGCTATTGCATAACACAATAACTGCTATCTCTCACCTGCCTGTGATGATCTACGCAGAGCACCTTCTGTCAAATATGTCAGGACCCCCATGTCTGACAAAATCAATTCATCAAAACTGCTGGGCTTTCTACTAACCATCTTTCTCACAATGTATTACTAAGACATTAGCAGCCTTTAGTGTTTCAGCTTGGGTACAGCAAAACAACTTTTGAGTTTCACTGCTCTCTTTGCAAAGAAATCAATGGTTTCAAACTAAACTACTCATGATAAACGTGCTAGCTTCATTAGCATCTGCCCAGGTTGTCTGTATGGAGGTTATACTGCAAACCTGATTTGAATTTTTATCTGTAAGGAGCACAAGGTTTGAATTGCCCAAATGTTTCCTTAATTAGTACTTCCATTCTCTTCCACACCCATTCACCTTCAAACCTTCCACAAGCAGAAAGCAAGACTAATTAGTATCTAATTGATATTTTTTCAATAGTGCAACAGAATCACTCTCAATACAGGAGAGTAATTTCATTATGCACTGTAGAGAACACTTAATCAGTCTAATAGCAAATATGGGAGTGTTTGTTAGGTCTTTAGAATGATGCATTTTAATAAGAGGCACCTGGATATCTCTACTAGATTTTTGTTATATAAAGAAGAAAACTTTATAACCACTCATTTCTTCCTTGCATTAAAATGGGACATTATTGTACATTCACTCAAGTAGATAGTGCAGACATGAAAATGAAAAAAAAAAATAAAAAAGATAAAGCTTCTCTTTAGGAACCCATTAATAATTGGGGAAAATGTTGAAAAACGTAACTGTAAGAGATTGGAGATTTGTCCTGAGGATCCTACAGTCACAAGAAAGGGCGAATACTGGTATAAAGATGGGTAAGAGGGACTCCTGGAAGATGTATAATTATTGACCCAGAAAGAATGTAGAAAAGTAGCCATTAGGTTGGAGGAAAGATTGACACATCACTCAGGCAATCAGAAATCACCAAAAATGTAGCAGCATAAGGAAGATATTCTCAGTGGTATTTGTTGAATATATTTTATATTCATACATACATTCAAGCCACAGAATAATTTTTAATCACACACTCAACTTAAAGTTCACTGTTTCAAGTTAAAATATTACGGTGTTCTTTAAAAGATGTAAAAGCAACAAAATGATTTTATAAATATTGTATTTTGGGCTAATTCTGCAATAAATAAGATTCTATGCTCTCTAAAATTTAAAGGAACCCTCAACAACACACACACACACACACACACACAGAAGAGAGAGAGAGGAGAGAGAGAGAGAGAGAGAGAGAGAGAGAGAGACAGGGAGAGAGAGAGAGAGGAAGGGAGAGGAGGGGAGAGAGAGAGGGAGGGGAGGAGGGAGGAGAGAGAGAGAGAGAGAGAGAGAGAGAGAGAGAGAGAGGAACTTTGTTTTCTTAGGGGTTTTATTTGAGATTGATCATTGACTATTACATTTTTTTTTTAAATAAGGAAAGTGTTCCTCTCTGGGACCTCTGTGACTTTGGCTGTCAAGAACTCACTGGATACATGAGGATGGTGTTTAAACTCAGAGATTCTCTGACTTGTTCTCCTGAGTGCTGAAATTAAAGTATTTTCACCTGGAACACATGTCAATCTGGTGGAGTACATAGTCTCAACTGAAGTTCTTTCTCTAAAATAGCAATATAGATTGTCCCAAATTGACATAATACTAAGAATCACAGGTACTATTGGAGAAAGGGAGAAAACAAGCAACAGTATTTATGTATTTTAATCCTGGGCAAACATGAAAAATAAACAATTTGTGTTGAGAAGATCACTACTTGGCAATGAACTTAGCTTGATTTTGTTTTGATGTCTTTTCATTATCTATTAATATACATAGCAACCAACGTCTTCCATCATGTCCTCTGCAAATACACCATTTTTAACAGGTCTCCCTCCCATCGCTCTCCATCATGTCCCTGCACCACTCTTCTCCCTCAGCTTAGTCCCTTTTATTCTTCCATGTCACATGTTTTCCATGACAACCAGTTTTATTTGAATCCATCTTTTTCTAAAGCTTCCTTTGTTCATTGTTGTCTTTCTAGTTCATGACCTGTATCCACATCCCCATGCACAGTTATGCAAAGTAAGTAATGAATCCACCTATGAGAGAAATATGCAACATTTTCCTAAATCTTTCCTTAATTCAGTTAATAGAAAAATACTCAGGTACTTTTAGTTCCCTCACAAGTATGTATAAGTGGAATACTAATGAGCAAAATAGTTTTACCTAGGAGTATAAACACATATATAACACAGATGCGCACGCGTACGCGCGGACACCACACACACACACAAACACACATAAAATAGAAAAATATATTTAAAATCCATACTTAGCTAAAAAGTACTGGCAAACGGTAACAGCTGGGAGTAGAAGAGTCAGTTTCACTAAAGAATATGTTCCTGAGTCGAATGAACATTTTAACTGAAGGTCAAACCTGCAAGAATTTATGAGATTCATGCTTGTTTTTAATTGGATATTTATCTATTTCATTTCAAACGTTATCCCCCTTTCCAGGTTTCCCCTCTGGAAACTCCCTATCCCATACCCCTCCCCTGCTTCTATAAGGGTGTTCCACCACCCACCCACCCACTCCCATCCTCCCTGAATCCCCCTACACTGGGACATCGAGCCTTCACAGAACCAAGGATCTCTCCTCCAATTGATGCCTGACAAGGCCATCCTCTGCTACATGGGTCTCTCCATGTGCACTCTTTGTTTGGTGGTTTAGTCCCTGGGAGCTCTGGGGGGTGTGTGGTCTGGTTGGTTGATAATGTTCTTACTATGGGGTTGCAAACCCCTTCAGCTCCATCAGTCCTTTCTCTAATCCTCCATTGGGGACCCTGTGCTTAATCCAATGGTTGGCTGTGAGCATCTACCTCTGTATTTGTCAGACTTTGGCAGAGCCTCTCAGGAGACAGCTATATCAGACTCCTGCTTTAAACAGCGAAAAGAAGAAAAAGAATTTGAGTGTGGAGAAAACGGGGGAGGAATTAAACCACAGTGCTGAATACGATGAAAAAACATTGTGTGGAGGTCTCAAAGAAATCAAAATAAGGAAGAAATAAAACACAAGAAAGCCATAAGAACAATACGGAAACCTGTCAACAGGGCATACCAAATGAGCATAGAGTCAATACTAGAATGCTTTAGAATTTACAGACAATGGCCGAGCGGTGGTGGCGCACTCCTTTAATCCCAGCACTTGGGAGGCAGAGGGAGGCGATTTCTGAGTTCGAGGCCAGCCTGGTCTACAAAGTGAGTTCCAGGACAGCTCAGGCTACACAGAGAAACCCTGTCTCGAAAAACCAAAAAAAAAAAAAAAAAAAAATTTATAGACAAAAGTACTGGAACCCTCACCTCACCAAATTTGCCTGGTCTACTGCCACTAGGCCATACTCATTTATATCCTTTAACCCTACATTTACATGACTCCCCAAAATACATGAACTTTATGTGTGATGCTAACTTTTTTTCTGAAGATGCTGTGCCATGCAGCATCCCATTAAGTAATTTTGTATCCTATTCTGTTTACTACTTGTGCTTGTAGTCATAAGCAATAAATCAGCAAGTCAGAAAAAAATATTATTTCCCTAGAAGTATCCAGGTCGATTTACAACAAGCATTTACTTGAGCGTATGTAATTATGTATAAAAACATATATAATGTAATTAATTGGGCTGATGACACAACAGACTCAGCTCATTATATTTTAAATTTTGTAGAGTAACTGGGAATTTACTAGTAACAAGGCTAGAACTGATTCCTGAGATATTTTGCCAAAGATTCTGGCTGCATTCTGGCCCTGCTTTAAGAACTTGCATGGCAAGAAGTTAAATGACAATGAATTAATTGGTTTGGGAAGAAGAAATGTCAAGACAGCACAATTTTGACTCTGCAGAATAGTCATTACTGCCGGGCGGTGGTGGCGCACGCCTTTACAACAAGCTACTTGGGTAGTAATAGTTAAACATTAAGGTAATAATGGGCGATTGACACAGCAGGACCAGCTCATTATTTCAATTTGTGAGTACCTGGGATTACTAGTACAAGGCTAGAACTGATTCCTGAGAATTTGCAAAGATTCGCCTGCTTCTGGCCTGCTTAAGAACTTGCATGCAAAAGTAAAATGAAATAATATAAATTGGTTTGGGAAGAAAAAATGTCAAGACAGACAATTTACTCTGCAGAATAGTCATTGCTGATTACCCCTATGCAGTTCTATAAAGAAAAAGAGCAGCAAACGAGGCAATGAGAAAACGAGAAAGAAAGGAGGAAAATGTGCTTGTTGGAGAGGAAAGTTCACTAAGAGGTTTATAACCTCAGCCAAATCACAGTCTGGAAAGGAAAACGGGATGTTAAACATATCCTAAAACTGACGATGCTTCAATATGTGCATCCATTAGAATACAAGAGTTTTCTTAGACATTATAACATAGAAAATGTTACAAATATATCTTCCAACCCTACAGTCAAGCAGTTATGGAGAGATCTAACAGGATTTTAAAGAAAAGGCTCATAGAGGAGAGAGGGGATAACGTTTGTGGCCAAGGCATTCGTTCATAAATAATTAAGTCTCAGAGTCATTATTCTGGGAACAAAGAGGCTGGGTGGAAAATCTCTTGGCTACACATGATGGTCTCCTTAAAACAGCCTCTCCGGGCGCTGTGTTTATTGTAGGGTGGATTTCCAGAAAAGAAGGTAGTTCTGAGCAAGAAGTGATAAGTTTTTGTGTACCATGGTCAAGGTGGACATGAGTGAAGAGGTGGTATGATTTTATAGTGGACCTAATAGGATGGACTTTTGGATCCCTATATATAACATGAAAAGACAGAAGAATCAATTTCTAAAGTCTCACTTTTCTTTATATACCTGCTCAGTATATAGTAATTGTTCTAATACATTGGGTTTCATTATGAGCATTCGATATAAAGTACATTGAATAAATTTACCTCTGATAATCCCTCTTTTAATTTTATGATTTTGTTTAACTTGATTGCACACATTAAATAATCATGTGATTCTAAAAAAAAAAAAAAAAAAGATATCCATACTACTAAAATAAAGCTTTCTGCCCTGAGTTGAAAAGACAGAGGGGTACCCTACCCTCAGAACAAGAACCCACATTGCTGAAAATACACTTATGAAAGGAAGGGTCTAAGAGGTTGTGTGTTCCTGGAAAGTAATTGATTGGGGAATAGGAACATGCTGTTAATATACTTAAAGCAGGTAAGGTCCATCACAACCTAAAAGTGAGCTTGGCAATGTTGTTCCTACAGTGGGGCTTGGAAGCCATAGAAGACAGAAGAGGGAAGGACTCATGGATTTTTCTTCTGTACTTTCACTTGGTTTTTAATAAGAACACAAGATAGCAGAGATACTAGAGTTGTGAGACATCTGCCGCTAATTGCGCAAACAGGGACAAGACAAAGCCACTGCTCCCCACCCATTTCAAAAAAATTAATAAATAGAAAAAAAAAAAAAAACACCATGTACCATTCTAGAGAATGGCACAATCTAAGCCCTTTGAAACTGAAGCTCCTGGTCCTTACCATGGAAACAAGTCGTTCTGTGTTTGCCCTAGAAAATCTTTCTATAGTCTAATTTTTCTACTATGTCCTCCTTACTACCTCCTTCTATTGTAATATATAATACTGTATTATTTATTTGTTGGAAGTACGTAATTTATTTTAGGTTCACAAGAGCGATCACAATTAACTTGAATTTCAGGAGAGACCTTGGATGTTTGAACAGTATTAAGAGTCTATAAATTATAAAAACTTTTGAAATTCAGCTGAATCTATTCTGAATCAAGAGATGATTGTAACCCTGTGGATTTGTAGGTACCATGCAGATTTTACAGGACTGAATGAGAACTTTCTCCTATAAGATCATGAATTTAACTATTGGTCCCCTAGTTATTTAGTCCCTATTTATCATTGATGTTTGTCTCAAGGTCTTGATATCTCACCTTACATAATGAGAAGTTTAGATTCCTTAAAAACATAAAAATGCTATAAGAACATGCTTTTTTTTGTTATATTCCAGGTATAGAGTATGGGGTTGCTTCAGATTTGTCAACAGCAGCTGAGTTGGTTAGCCTCATGCTCTAGCAAGTGTGTGATTTTTCCAGCGGCAGATAATTTTCCCACAAATATGTAGAATTCTGGAAACGTCTGAAAGGGTATAAAATGCTAGAACTGTTACAGCTATTATTCCCCACTCCTGCGCTGCTGTTCTGCTGGTTGCTGTTATGTGATGCAGTTTGTCAAGTGGTCTTGTGCAAAGGAAGGAGAAGAAGTTGGTTATCCTAGCAGGGAAGACCAAAATTGCCTCAAGGAACTCCATGCTGCTAATCAGCAGGAAGTAGTCTAATGATATCAAAGTTAGTGACATCAAAGTCTAAATGATATCCTGTAGCCTCCTTTGTTTGCTACCTAGTGTGTTGGTGTTGGAAAGGCAGAACAGAGGTGAGAGAAATGTAGTAGAAAAGAAAACCCAAAAGTAGCCAAAAATCCAGCTTCAACCTCACTCACTGTTGATCTATGTATTGTATGAATAAAGACATGATCAGCCTGCTGTCTGCTCTTATCACACCTGTAATGATGGACACTTCTCTCCCTCCTTGGTTCAAAGACAAAACAAACTCTTTCATCTTAAGTTGTTTTTGATCCTGCTATTTATCACAGCAAAAAAAAAAAAAATTAAATCTGCATTTTTGTTTGTCATGATACATGATGGAATCAAAGATAATACATTTAGTCATTGTTTCCCATTTATTGAGTGTTCCTGACAACAATCAGAATGGCTAAGTTCAAAAACGAAGGGACAACAGATTCTGTCAAAGGATGTGGAGAAAGAGGAACATTCCTCCACTGCTGGTAGGACTGCACACTGGAAAATCTTGTTGGAAATAAATCTGTTTGGTTCGGGAGAAAAATTTGGGAAAAAGTTCACCTGAAGACCCACCACTTTCGGCACATACTCAAAGTGCTCCAAAAATAAAGAGGGGCACATACCCACTATGTTTAGAGCTGCTTTTTTTTATAATAGCCACTGTTGGAAACAATCCAATGTCCCGAAAAAAGAATGGAGGTAGAAAATGTGTTTTCATTTATACAAGGAGTACTACTCGCATTAAAAGCCATATCCCCCAGCGTTTTTTAAAAAGCTATCTTTTTACGTATTAAATTTCACCTAGCTCCCCCTTTTTCTTTTGGGTACTATGAATGCCCACAAAAATACCTAAGTTTAAAATTTTAAAAATTTGTGGATCAAAACATTTAAAGATGACAAAAGTCTCCCCTTAAAAAAACTTTCCCAAATGTCGAAAATATTTGTGTATTTTATCTTTTCCCCGCCCGAAAAGCTTGGGTAAAAAAAAAGTTTTAAAATTTTAAAAACCCCCCAAAAGGTAATTTAAAAGGTGAACTTCAGTCCATACAAAAACTTCTTGACACGGTTGGTGTAACCAAATTAAGCACACACTACATCAAATAAAAACCCAAAAAAAATTTTTTAGAGCCTTTACTTGAAAAAGTCAAATTTCTTTTTGGGGGCACCCAGATCTAGAGAATATATTAACAGATTGATAAGGGGGGGGAAATCCCCTTTTGAAAAGGGGGAAAATTTTTA
>JAJTUV010005059.1:0-17146 GCA_021653895.1 Mastomys natalensis
TAGTCCAGGGGGGCCATAGGAGCATGGGATTATTTTAATTTTTTGTAAGGTTGAGGCTTGTTTTGTGATGTTTTATTGGTCATTTTTGGAGAAGGTTTTTTGAGGTGCAAAAGAAGAAGGCTATCCTTTTGTCTTAGGTGAAATATTTCTGTAGATATCTATTAAATCCATTGGTTCACAATCTCTATTTTTTCACTGTATCTCTGTTCAGGTTCTGTTTAAAACCGTTCATGAGTGAGAGGGGCCCCCCCCCCCACATTATTTTTTGTGTGTTAGTTGTGTTTTTTGTTTTTATAAAATTTCTTTTATGTTTGGTCCCCTTGCATTTGGGGTATAAACCCCGTATTGAAACTTCTCTTGGTGGATTTTTTTTGATGAGTATAAGTGCCCCCCCCCTCTCCCTTGATAACTTTTGGCGAAAGACTATTTTACTGAAAATTTTGTTTGGAAATTTCCTCAACCAAAAAAATTAGCCCTTTTTTTTTTTAATTTGGGTTATAAGAAAAATTTTTTGGGGGGCAGGCAAAATTAAAGACAAGATAAATTTTACCAAAAATATCAAAGGGGTTGGCCCCTCTATTTCCCAGTTACAGCCCTAAACTTCTTGATTCCCCTGGGAAACTTTCTGAGACAGCAGTCCGTTTCTTCGGGGTTTCCCAGAACCGTTTTCCAGGTCAAAACTAATTTTTGGCCTATTAAGTTTTCTCATGAAATCCCAACTATTACCGTTCATGTCTTTTAGATCCCTTTCCACATTCCTCTAAAAAAACCCAAAAATGGCCAGATCCCTTCACAACACCGGCCAACTCTTCGATACCACTTCGTAGCCCTTTTCGGGGCTTGATGAATCCCTTTATTAAAAATTGGGGTTTTATTTTGTTTATTTTCCAAAGGTTAAAACCCCCATAATACAGGACAAAACATCCCCCAAAGGGGAACGGGTTCCGGACCACCCTTGAAACACAAAACCAAAAAGGGGAAAAAAAAAACCAAACAAACATTAAAAATCCACCCCATTTGGGGGAAATCAACCTCCCAATTTTTTCCCAGAGGTAATAAAGAAAAGGAAATTACTTTTGTCCTATCCAAGGGGGACTTGGGGCAATCTGATCGGGGGGGCGTACCGGGTTTGGTTTAAATTTGAATTGAAAATGGACCATAAACCCCAAAGTTTTTAAGGGCGACCTGTAATCCTTGGAGCCCCCTTTTTGGGAAAAGGTTCCCCCCCAAACTTAAGAAGGGGAAAATTTAAAAGAACCAGAGTTGCTAACAATTACCCCAATTAAAAAATAGGGCGCCAAACCCCGAAAATTTCCAAAAAAACCTTAAGGCCTTGACCAGAAAAATTTAAATCCATTATCAGGAAATGAAATCAAAACAACCCCTCAATTTATACCCCATTTGAAAGGGTAAGATCGAATGGCTAAACAGCGTTGCTGGAAAATTGGGGAGAAAGAGAGAACTCCCCATTCTTGGGAGGGGCCTGTAAAATTGGGGAAACAGGGGTTTCCAGAAAATTGAATTTTCTCCTGAAAGATCGTTCCCACCGGATTCCCCCCCGGGACCCAATTTAAAAGAATTTGCCAATATGCCATGGAATAGCCCGGGAAAACCCAAAATGTTGGGAAGGCAAAAGAAAAGGGCCCCAATTAATTTAAAAAAAACTCTAATTTTCAAAAGGGAGGGAACTGGTATCCTGGTGGGGTTCCATCAAAATGCTTCATGTTGTATCAAAAAAGGGGGAAAATTTAGCCTAAATTGAAATTTTACATCCAAAGCCAAAGCAAAATAATTGGAAAGGCCCAAGAAAGGGACCTGTTTCATTGAAGGAGGAAAAAATATAAAAGGGGGCAATAAGAAACGGGAAGAGGAAAAAAATTTGGAATTGGGGGGAAAAACGGAAAACCCAAGGAAAAAAGAAAAAAAATCTGAACTAGGGGGGAAATTTGGGGACCCAGGAGTAAAAGACTGGTACAAATTTAAAATAAAAAGGGGTGACCTTGGTCTACATATTTGGGATAGGAACCGAAAAACCCAACCTCCGTAAAAACAGGCCCCCCGGGGTAAAGAAACCCGCCCCCCCCAACCACAAAACACAACCCCAAAATTATTTCCCAAAAGCTCGGCAAAAAAGGGGGACGGAGCTGAGGAAGGAACCCTTTTTGGGCCCCTTGAGCCTCCCAAAGGAAACACAATCCCTAGCCTTTTAAATTTCCCTTTTTTATGTTGAGAAAGAGTTGTTCGGGAAGGCTCCCTTAGAACGACACCCACAAAATAGGGGATAATTGGGGTTTAAATGGAAAAAAAAAGAAATTGGCCTGGGGGTGGCTCCCGAAAGTAAAAGGGTTTAAAAACCTGACCCTAGGGGCCCGCTAAAACCCCCCCCCCCCCCCCCCCCCACCCCCGCGAACCCCCTCCTTTGAGTGGGGCTATGAAATATTGTTGCCTATTTGGATATTTCTTCTAGCGGACTGCTGTCTGGCCTCAGGGGGAGGGAAGCCCCTACCTCTCAGACATTCAATCCGGGTTTTGGGTGAGGATACCGTGGGGGGGAAGGGGAGTAGTTCCCATCTGAGGAAGGGGGGGGTTGGGAGAAGGATGTGGGGGGGTGTGCGGGGAAGGGGGTTAGTGAGTGGGATGTAAAGTAAAAAAAAAAAAATAAAAAAACATAAAATTTGGGGGGAAAAAAAGAGTCAATTTTGTAGTTCGGGGGACTTTGATTTCCCCCCTGGACTGTGTTTTCAGCCCTAAAGGCATCGTTTTGGTATAGTTTGGTTTCTTGTAAACATTGTCTATTTATTTTCTGCTACCTTGACCATTTTCCCCCTCAAAGAGTATTATTTTGTAAAACTGCTTAAAAAAAAAACACAACTATGCGGGAACCCCTGATCCAAGGATGCTTTTTTGTATTTTTTTCTTGTCTTTTTTATCCCAAATCCCCTACCCTCAACGGGACCTACCATTCGGGATCCTTTTTCCTCTGATTTATCCCACCAATGACAATTTCCTTCAAAGGCTAGATCCCCTTTAACTTCTCCAAACAGGGCCACCACCTGGACATTTATTCAAATTCTTTAGTCTTGGGGAGTGTTCAAACTATCATATCCCATTCTCTCACCTCCTTCTAACTTGATTATTCGCCCACCCCAAGCCCTTTTTTTCCATGCTCATGCCCTTCTTATCCTTCTTCCTGAACTAGGGCCTTCTGATATTTTTGGGGGGAGGGATCATTGTCCCAGGTGTAACCCAAGGGAAACCCCCGGTTCAGGGAAGTTCCAAACAATAATACACAGATGACTTTGTGCCTCCCCGCCTTTTAGCAGGCTGGAGACCTTTTTTACCACAACAGCCAGTGTAAGGAAACAGGTGCAGTTACCCACCTTGGCTGCATGGAACTAAAAAAAGAACCCCGCCCCCGGGTTGCATTGAACTTCTCCCCGCCGTGACCGTGGGGCCAAGAAGGGTTATCCCCCCCTCTTTCTGGCTTTAAACAGAAAGGTGAGGTAACTTATTCAAAGAACTCAAACAAAGGGCTTCCCATTACCTGTTAATACACAGGGACCCGTGCTTATTAGTTTCTTTTCTTAGTTCATTTTTTTTTTTTTTTTCTGTAAAAATACCCCCCCTTTTAAATTTTTGGGCAACTTATATAAAAAAAAGATTTAACTGAGGGTTTTGTTTCAGTTTTAGAAAGGGTTTTGTCCTTTTTATTTGGGGGGCACACATGGCGCTGGCCAGAGTGGGAAAAAAAATCCTGATCTGCAGGTTCAAAGAAAGAGTGACGAGTCTTTGGGGGGGGTTTTTGAACCCCCAAAGCCCAGGGGCCCCCGTACTACTTTCCCCTTTTTAAAAAGGGCCCCCCCCCCAATTTTTTTTAACCTGAGCCAAAAAAATTTTCCCCCCCTTTGTGCAAGTATCCAAAAAAATTTTAAAAACCTATGGGGCGTTTTTAGTCTACTACCAAATATGGGAAAACTGACATTGGAAAAGCAGGGAGTGCAGGTCTTGATCTAAAATTTATAGTCGCTGGTGAAAATTTTTAAAACAGTTCCCCCCCAGATCATTCTCTTCAGAAAAGCAAAATTTTAATTGTTTGGGAAAAAAATTTAGGGCCCCCAAATCCAAATGATGATCTTCCCCCATTAAAAAAGTATTTAAAAGTCCTGTTACCCAGGGGGCCTTAGGGGAAAAAATTTGGGGGGGAAAGGGTTTTCCCCAAAAAAAATGGCCGAATGAGGGGAAAGGGAACACACAAACTGAGGCCCTCACAAAGGGCCAAGACAAAAGATTTTCCCCAAAAAAAAGCCAGGGAGGGGCAGAAAGTCTTCTATTTTCCCCCCATACTGACCCGATAGTAAAGGGGGGAGTTTCTCAGTTGGTTGGGATGACGGTAGCCACCCGGGCCACGGTCAAAAGGGTTCACCTAAAGGGGGGGTTTGGGGAAAAAAAAGAGGGACGGGGGGGTGAAAAAGAAAGAAGCCCAAAAAAAAATTTCTGACCCCCAAAGGGTCAAAGCTTTAATTTTTTTTTTCAGTCTCAATTTTAAAAGGGGAAAAAACCCCCCCAAAAACCCCTTTTTTAGCCGGAGAAAAGGGGGGGATAATCTGTTTTTGGCACAGGGAAAACTGGGAGGGCTCAAAGCAAAACCCCCCCGGGGGTTCTTCTTTTTTAGTTTCCCCTTTTTCCCCAGGTAGGTAACCCCCCCAGGTCCTTTTTTTTGGGGTTTTTGTGTAAAAAAGGGGGGCTAGGCCTGCTCAAGGCCCGGGGGGGAAGGGGGACAAAAAATGGACACGGGGCTGCCGAGTAAGCAACGAATTATCCAACTATGGCTTAGTGGGTGTGGTGCAAATTTTCCTTTTGGGATTTTTTTTTTTGCCCCCCCTTTTTTCCCCCTCCCCCCCTCCCCTTCCCCTTTTTTTCCCTCCTCTTCTCCCTTCCTTCTTCCCCTTTTTTTTCCCAAAAAAGGCAATGTTTTTTTCTGTGGGCTCAAAATTTACCCCCCACAGAAGGCAGATTGGGGTCCAGTCACCTGAGGCAAGTTCAGGACATGTGCCCCCACCCCCCAATAGAGGGCAGCCCTGCTCCTCCTGAGCTGATACCCCGGGGGGGGCATTTTTGGGTTAAAAAACACCCAGGGGTTTTTGGGCACCTGTTTAGTGCAGGAGGGGGGCAAACGGGGGAAAAATTTTCCCATTCCGGGAGGGGGAAATCAGGGCCCAAAAAGTTTATTTTCCTTTGGGGGACTTAAGGCCAAAAAGAAAAGCATGGGGGGGGGGGTCTGAGAAATTTGGGGGGGATTCCCCCAAAAAAAATTAGGGGAAAAAAATTTGGGGGGGTTTTTTTTCTTAATTTCCCTGTTAAGCCCAAGATAAAAAAAAAATTCTTTTAAAGGGGGTTAAAAAATTTTGAAAAAATTTTTTATTGGAAAAAAACTTTACTGGGGGGTTTTTTTTTTATTTGGTTTTGGGTTTAGGGGAGGGGGAAAAAGGGGTTCCAAACTTACCAAAAAAGGGGAATTTTTTTGTATTTTGTAATTGAAGCTGGGGTAGGAAATTTTTCCAAAGGGGGTCTTTTTCAATAAATAACCCTTGGGGGGGTTTCTTTTCCCGTTTTAGGTTTTAAAAATTTTTCCCGCCCAAAAGGGGAAAAGGGGTTTAAAAAATGTTAAAGGTTAAAGGGGTTTTTTTTGTTTTTAAACCCCGGAGTTATTTTTAAATTTAGTTTTTTTAAAGAAAAAAAGGGGTAGAAAATTTTTGAGCCTTTGGGGCTGAGGAAACTCTATATCAAAAGAACTCAAGCGGGGGGGTTTTACATGTACCTTTAAATTAACCCTGTAATCCTTCCCCTTTTTTAAAATACTCCCTTAGCACTGTTTTAAAATTTCTATGTTTGGGGTGTTTTTTTAGTTTAAAAATACCACAATAGACATGAATTTTGGGAAGAAGCAGTGAGTCCCCGGTCTGTGAAAATTTAAATTTATAGTTTAGGTGGGTCAATTTTAAACCAAAGGAGGAGGGGGGGAGGGGGGGAGGAAGGGGGAGGGGGGAGGAGGAGGAGGAGGGGGGAGGAGGAGGGAAAGGGGTTTGCTAGGAATGGGGTTCACAATTGTAAACCAGTGTTTTTGGGGGTAAGGTTTGTAAGGTGCACATTTGAGCCCCGAGTTGGGATTATAAAACCAAAAATTTAAACCCAATATCCTTTAAAAAAGGGGTTTTTAGGTTTAAGATAGTGTACTGCTCTTTTTGGGGGACCAAGTTCAGATTTTTTTAAATATGTCCGATTTTCACAACTGCCTGTAATCTAACTGTGACATCTGACGGGTACTTTTAACTCAAGTGCACAGTACCTGCCTCCCACCCCAGCCCTCCACACACATGTATGTGTGCACACACTCGCGCCGCGCGTGCACACACATATAAAAACAAACCTTAAAAGTACTAAAAGAGTAGGAAATATCTTAAATAAAAACTGTAGCATAAACAAGAGAATTAGAAAAAGAACAAGGTAAGTCTCTATTTAACACAATTATATATAGTATGTGTGTACATGAATGTTTCTGTGTGCACAATACACAAGAAGGCTAGTGTTCTGTTCTGTCATTCCCCATATTACTCCCTTGAAACCGGGTTTCATTTCCTTCTTTTTCATTTTTTATTGGTTATTTTATTTATTTACATTTCAAATGCTATCTTCCCCCTTCCCAGTTTCCACTCTACAACCCCGTATGCCCTCCTCCCTCCCCTGCCTCTATGAGGATGCTTCCTTACCCAGTCACCCACTCCTGCTTCAGCAGCCTAGCCTTCCCCCATCCTGGGTCATCAAGTCTCTACAGGATCCAGGGGCTTCCCTCCCAGTGATGCCAGAAAAGGCATTTCTTTGCTACATATGCATCTGGTTTCCTGTTTCCATGTCCTGTCCTTTCAGGTGTTTCTCATAGTCTGTGACTGAGTGATTGACAGTTCACTCACTTTGGATCAATACTTAGGATGGAAGAAAAGGTCTACAAAGCCCCTCTCATGAGCTCCAGTCCTTCACCCTGCCTCTTTGCTGGTGCAGTAGTTTATTACAGTTTATATATGTTGGATTGATGTCACAAGAAGCCTTTTGCTTGTCTTTGGAACCAGGCATCAGGATGTCATTGATACTATTTATCTTATTTTATTATCTTATTTTTGAGACTGTTTTTTTCATAATACTGACTGACCTGTAACTTGCTACATAGACCAGGGTAACCTTGAACTCACAGAGATCCTCCTGCCCAAGCCTCCTGAGTTCTGGGATTAAAGGAGTATGCCAGCATGCCCATGCCCAGGATCCTACTATTTTTTTTGTTGTTTTTGTTTTAAGATTTATTATATTCGCCGGGCAGTCGTGACACAGCCTTTAATCCCAGCACTTGGGAGCAGAGGCAGGCGATTTCTGAAGTTCGAGGCCAGCCTGGTCTGCAGAGTGAGTTCCAGGACAGCCCGGGCTACACAGAGAAACCCCGTCTCGAAAAAAAAAAAAAAAAAAAAAAAAAAAGATTTATTAAATTTACACTGTTCGTCTGCATGTATGCCTTTTGCCGGAAGAGTGCATCAGATCTAATTATGTATGGCTAGAGCCACCATGTGGTTGCTGGAATTGGAACTCAGGTTTCTGGAAAAGCAGCCAGTGCTCTCAACCTCTGGGCCACTCTCCAGCCTCCTACTATTTTAAATATGAAGAAAATTAACTTTGGTCAAAGACACCAAGTTCTGAAGACTCTGAGAAGAACAGAAGCAATCTCCACAAGGACATCCAGACCACTGTTTGCACAGCTCTATGCTACCCCCTTGTGGTCAGTGTCTCATAGTACACATCGTGTGATTAAGACCATTAGGGCCCACTTGAGCCAGTTTAGTCTTATGAAAAATAAGGGAACTTTCTCAGTGTCTGTACCCACACAAAATGGGAAGACTCCCTGAGAGAAAAGTGCCACGGGAAGGGTGTGACCTGTGAACAATAGTCAATCTGGGTGCTGTGTGATGTTGAATAAGCTTTCTCACTCCTCCTGTCTCAGGCTGTTGGGCTGTACTAATCCCTAGGTGCTGCTGCACTTGGCCACAACGTCTCCGGGAGGAGATGTGGTCCGAGTCTTCTATGCTCATTCTGATCTAGGCTGTGTTAGTGTAAAGCTAAGCTCCTAGCTCAGGTGTGTCAATGGTGGACAGAAACACAGGGTGTGGAAAATAGAGGGACCAAGATAGGGCTGTTTTGTTCAGACCTATTATGTGCCATTGTGGTGGGACAAGTCATGATGTGTTTCCCAGCTGAACAGACCTGGGTCACATCTTATCATTGAATTTATTAATAAATAATCCTCTCATTTGAAATGCATTGGTCTGAAAGTGAGTTAAAACAAACCTTTGGAGAGGGAAAGAAATGTTCCGGCCCTTGACATTAGGTAGAGATAGGGCAAATCAAAGAAACACATAAAATTTCAGATCAAACAAATTTATGAGATCATATAAATTTATATGAAAAAATAAACATATAAGCCTTAGTCACTGTTCTATTGCTATGTGGGCTGTTTTTAGTCAAACTACCACAGATATGCACACTGACATTTGGAAGAAGCAGTGAGTCCAGGTCTGTGATACTAACTTGACTAGTCAGCGTGGTGTCATATCTGAACACCAGAGGAGGAGGAGGAGGAGGAGGAGGAGGAGGAGGAGGAGGGGAAGAAGGTTGTCTAGGAATAGTGGTACACACTTGTAACACCAGTGTTTGGAGGCTAAGGTAGTAAGCGTGCACATTTGAGTCCAGAGTTGTATATATAACCAAATTGAATCCCAACTATCCTAAACAAGGGCTTGAGGTTTAAGATAGTGTACTGCTCTTTTGGAGGACTCAAGTTCAGATTCTAGCAAGTATGTAGACTTATCACAACTGCCTGTAACTCTAACTCTGTGACATCTGACAGGTACTTGAACTCAAGTGCACAGTACCTGCCTCCCCCCCAGCCCTCCACACACATGTATGTGTGCACACACTCGCCGCGCGCGTGCACACACAATATAAAAACAAACCTTTAAAAGTACTAAAAAGAAGTAGGAAATATCTTAAATAAAAACTGTAGCATAAACAAGAGAATTAGAAAAAGAACAAGGTAAGTCTCTATTTAACACAATTATATTAGTATGTGTGTACATGAATGTTTCTGTGTGCACAATCACACAGAAGGCTAGGTGTTCTGTTCTGTCATTCCCCATATTACTCCTTGAAACCGGGTTTCATTTCCTTCTTTTTCATTTTTTTATTGGTTATTTTATTTATTTACATTTCAAATGCTATCTTCCCCCTTCCCAGTTTCCACTCTACAACCCCGTATGCCCTCCTCCCTCCCCTGCCTCTATGAGGATGCTTCCTACCCATCTACCCACTCCTGCTTCAGCAGCCTAGCCTTCCCCTATCCTGGGTCATCAAGTCTCTACAGGATCCAGGGGCTTCCCTCCCAGTGATGCCAGAAAAGGCATTTCTTTGCTACATATGCATCTGGTTTCCTGCTTTCCATGTCCTGTCTTTCAGGTGTTTCTCATAGTCTGTGACTGAGTGATTGACAGTTCACTCACTTTGGATCAATACTTAGGATGGAGAAGAGGTCTACAAAGCCCCTCTCATGAGCTCTCAGTCCTTCACCCTGCCTCTTTGCTGGTGCAGTAGTTTATTACAGTTTATATATGTTGGATTGATGTCACAAGAAGCCTTTTGCTTGTCTTTGGAACCAGGCATCAGGATGTCATTGATACTATTTATCTTATTTTATTATCTTATTTTTGAGACTGTTTTTTCATAATACTGACTGACCTGTAACTTGCTACATAGACCAGGTAACCTTGAACTCACAGAGATCCTCCTGCCCAAGCCTCCTGAGTTCTGGGATTAAAGGAGTATGCCAGCATGCCCATGCCCAGGGATCCTACTATTTTTTTCGTTGTTGTTTTGTTTAAGATTTTTATTCGCGAGCAGTCGTGACACAGCTTAATCCGCATTGGGAGGCAGAGGCAGGCGGATTTCTGAGTTCGAGCCGCTGGTCTGCAGAGTGAGTTCAGGACAGCAGGGTAACAGGAAACCCTGTCTCGAAAAACCAAAAAAAAAAAAAAAAAGATTTATTATATTTACACTGTTCTGTCTGATGTATGCCTTTTTGCGGAAGAGTGCATCAGATCTAATTATGTATGGCTATGAGCCACCATGTGGTTGCTGTGGAATTGAACTCAGGGTTTCTGGAAAAGCAGCCAGTGCTCTCAACCTCTGGGCCATCTCTCCAGCCTCCTACTATTTTAAATATGAAGAAAATTAACTTTTGGTCAAAGACACCAAGTTCTGAAGACTCTGAGAAGAAGCAGAAGCAATCTCCACAAGGACATCCAGACCACTGTTTGCACAGCTCTATGCTACCCCCTTGTGGTCAGTGTCTCATAGTACACATCGTGTGATTAAGACCATTAGGGCCCAACTTGAGCCAGTTTAGTCTCTATGAAAAATAAGGGAACTTTCTCAGTGTCTGTACCACACAAAATGGGAAGACTCCCTGAGAGAAAGTGCCACGGGAAGGGTGTGGACCTGTGAACAATAGTCAATCTGGGGTGCTGTGTGATGTTGAATAAGCTTTTCTCACTCCTCCTGTCTCAGGCTGTTGGGCTGTACTAATCCCTAGGTGCTGCTGCACTTGGCCACAACGTCTCCGGGAGGAGATGTGGTCCTGAGTCTTCTATGCTCATTCTGATCTAGGCTGTGTTAGTGTAAAGCTAAGCTCCTAGCTCAGGTGTGTCAATGGTGGACAGAAACACAGGTGTGGGAAAATAGAGGGGACCAAGATAGGGCTGTTTTGTTCAGACCTTATTATGTGCCATTGTGGTGGGACAAGTCATGATGTGTTTCCCAGCTGAACAGACCTGGGTCACCATCTTATCTTTGAATTTATTAATAAATATCCTCTCATTTGAAATGCATTGGTCTGAAAGTGAGTTAAACTAAACACGTTTGGAGAGGGAAGAGAAATGTTCCGGCCCTTCTGAACATTGACGGAGAGATAGGGCAAATCAAAGAAACACATTAAAATTTCAGATCTAAAACTAAATTTATATTGAATCATATAAATTTATATGAATTATATAAACATATAAGCAGTATTATTGGTGTAACAATATAATGTACCTTTTAAAATTACAGTTATACTTTATTTTTAATTGGTTATTTTATTTATTTACATTTCAAATGTTGTCTCCTTCCCAGCCTCCCTCTGCAAACCCCCATCCAGTCCCCTCCCCTTTGCCTCTAAGAGGGTGCTCACCCACCCACCCACCACCCACTCTGGCTTCACTCCTCTAGAATCCCCTACACTGGGGCAGCAAGCCTCCATAGGACCAAGGGCCTACCTCTCATTGATGCCAGATAAGCAATACTCTGCTACATATGCAGCTGGAGTCATAGTCCCATCCATGTACATTCTTTGGTTGGTGGTTTGTCCCTGGAAGCTCTGGGGGTCAGGTTAGTTGATATTGCTGTTCTTCCTATGGGGTTGCAATCCCCTTCAGCTCCTTTAGTCCCTCTTTTAACTCTTCCATTGGGGTCCCCTGGCTCAGTCTGATGATTGTCTGTGAGTATCTGAATGTGTCTTAGTCAGATGCTGGCAGAGTCTCTCAGAGGACAGCCATACTAGGCTCCTGTCTGGGAGCACTTTTTGGCATCAGCAATAGTTTCTGGGCTTGGTGTCTGCAGGTGGGATGAATCCCTAGGTGGGCCGTCTCTGGATGGCCTTTTCTTCGTTTCTGCTCCACTGTTTGTCCCTACATTTCCCTTTGACAGGAGGAATTCTGGATTAATATTTTCTAGGTGGGTGGGTGGCTGGCCCTGTTACTCAACTTGGTGGGGGCCCTGTCTATCCACTGGATATGGACTCTACAGGTTCTATCTCCCCTTTGTTGGGTATTTCAGCTAAAGTCGTCCCTGTTAGGCGCTGGGAATCTCATGGGTCCGTGGCATCAGGGACTTTCTAGTGGCTACCCTCAGTTCCCTCTCCCCCACTGCTACCCACCCACTTTCAAATTCCTAACCCTCTGTACATCTCCCCAGTCTCCTCTCCATATCTAAACTGGCCCTTGTTTTCCCTCTTCCCTCTCTCCCTCGACTTCCCAGAGATTAGTTTCTTCCTCCTACTGAGTACTGCTGTAGCATCCACATTTGGTATGATCTTCTTTCTTCTTGAGTTTTATATGATTTGTGAGTTGTATTGTGGGTATTCTGAGCTTCTGTTTAGCTAATATCCACTTTTCAGTGACTAAACCCATGTGTGTTTTTTTTGTGATTGGGTTACCTCACTCATAAGGATATTTTCAATTTTCATCCATTTGCTTGAGAATTTCATGAACTCCTTGTTTTTAATAGCTGTAGTACTCCATTGTGTAAATGTACCACATTTTCTGTATCCATTCCTCTGTTGAAGGACATCTGGGTTCTTTCCAGGTTCTTTCTATTATAAACAAGGCTGCTATGAACATAGTGGAGCATGTGTCCTAGTTATATTTTGGAGCATCTTCTGGGTATATGCCCAGGAGCGGTAGAACTATTTCCAACTTTCTGAGGAAATACCAGCTGATTTCCAGAGTGGTTATACCAGCTTGCAATCCCACCAGGAATGGAGGAATGTTCCTCTTCCTACATCCTTCCCACATCTTCTGAGTTTTCATCTTAGCCATTCTGACTGTTGTCAGGTGGAATCTCAGGGTGGTTTTGATTTGCATTTCCCTGATGACTAAGGATGTTGAACAGTTCTTTAACTGCTTCTCAGCCACTTTGAAATTCCTCAGTTCAGAATTCTTTGTTTACCTCTGTACCTCATTTTTAGTAGAGTTATTTGGCTCTCTGGAGTCTAACTTCTTGGGTTCTTGTATATTGGATATTAGCCTTCTATCAGATGTAAAATTGCTAAAGATCTTTTCCCAATCTGTTGGTTACTGTTTTGTCCTGTTGACGGGTCCTTTGCCTTACAGAAGCTTTTCAGTTTATGAGGTTCCCACTTGTCTATTCTTGATCTTAGCGCACAAGCTGTTGGTGTTTTGTTGAGGAAATTTCCTCCTGTGTTCGAGGCTCTTCTCACTTTTTCTTGTATTAGTTTCAGTGTATCAGGTTTTATGTGGAGGTCCTTGATCCACTTGGACTTGAACTTTGTACAAGGAGGTAAGAATGGATCGATTTGCATTCTTCTACATGCTGACTACCAACTGAACCAGCACCATTTGTTGAAAATGATGTCTTTTTCTACTGTGTTGTTGTTTTAGCTCCTTTGTTAAAGATCAAATGACCATAAGTATGTAGGTTCATTTCTAGGTCTTCACTTCTATTCCATTGATCTAACTGCCTGTCTCTGTACCAATACCATATAGTTTTTTTTGTTTGTTTGTTTGTTTGTTTTTAATCACTATTGGTCTATAATACAACCTGAGGTCATGGATGGTTATTCTTCAGAAGTTCTTTTATTGTTGAGAATAGTTTTCATTATCCTGGGTCTTTTGTTATTCCAAATGAATTTGCAAATTTCTCTTTCTAACTCTATGAAGAATTGAGTTAGAATTTTGATGGGGAATGCATTGAATATGTAGATGCTTTTGACAAGATGGTCATTTTTATTATATTAATCCTGCCAATCCATGAGCATGAGAGATCTTTCCATCTTCTGAGATCTTCTTAGATTTCTTTCTTAAGAGACTTGAAGTTCTTGTCATACAGATCTTTAGATTCACACCAAGGTATTTTATATTATTTGTGACTATTATGAAGAGTGTCATTTCCCTAATTAATTTCTCAGCCTGTTTGTCTTTGAGTATATGAAGGCTACTGATTTGTTGGAGTTAATTTTATATCCAGATACTTGCTGAAGTTGTTTATCAGGTTCAGGAGTTCTCTGGTGGAATTTTTGAGGTCACTTAAGTATACAATCCTATCATCTGCAAATAGTAATATTTTGACTTCTTCCTTTCTAATTTGTTTCTGTTTGACCTCCTTTTGTTGTCTAATTTCTCTAGCTAGTATTTCAAGTACTATACTGAATAGATAGAGAGTGGGCAGCCTTGTCTAGTCCCTGATTTTAGTGGGATTGCTTCAAGTTTCTCTCCATGTAGTTTGATGTTGGCTACTGGCTTGCTATATAATGGTTTTACTATGTTTAGGTATGGGCCTTGAATTTCTGATCTTTCTAAAACTTTTTAACCTGAAGGGATGTTGAATTATGTCAAATTCTTTCTCAGCATCTAATTAGATGATCATGTGGTTTTTCCTTTGAGTTTGTTTATATTGTAGATTATGTTGATGGATTTCAGTATATTGAATCATACGTGCATCCCTGAGATGAAGCCACTTGATCGTGATGGATGATTGTTTTGATGTGTTCTTGGATTCCGTTTGTGAGTATTATATTGAGTATGTTTGCATCGATGTTCAAAAGGGAAATTGGTCTGAAGTTGTCTTTCTTTGTTGGGTCTTTGTTTGCTTTAATTGTAAGCATAATTGGGACTTCATAGAACGAATTGGGTAGTGTTTCTTCTGTTTCTATTTTGTGGAATAGTTTTAAGAGTACTGGTATTAGATCTTCTTTGAATGTCTGATAGTTTCTGCTCTATAACAATCTGGTCCTGGGCTCTTTTTGGTGGGGAGACTTTTAATGACTGCTGTTATTTCTTTAGGGGTTATGAGACTGTTTAGATGGTTTACCTGATCCTGATTTAACTTTGGTACCTGATATTTGTCTAGAAAATTGTCGATTACATCCAGATTTTCCAGTTTTGTTGATTATAGTAGCTTTTGTAGTAGGATCTGATGATTTTTAAAATTTCCTCATTTTCTGTTGTTTTGTCTCCCTTTTCATTTCTGATTTCGTTAATTTGGATACTGTCTCTGTGCCCTCTGGTTAGTCTGGCTAAGGGTTTATTTATCTTGTTAATTTCTCAAAGAACCAGCTCCTGTATTTGTTGATACTCGTTAGTTGTTTTCCTTTCTACTTTGTTGATTTCAGCCCTGAGTTTGGTTATTTCCTGCCATCTAGTTCTCTTTGGTATATGTGCTTTTTCCAATTTCTTTTTCTAGGCACTTAGAGCTATGAGTTTTCCTCTTAGTACTGCTTTCATTGTGTCCCATATATCTTGGTATGATGAGCCTTCATTTTCATTACATTCTAAAAAGTGTTTAATTTCTTTTATTATTTCTTCCTTGACTAAGTTATCGTTGAGTAGATCGTTGTTCAGTTTCCACATGTATGTGGGCTTTCTGATTTTTTTTGTTGTTGTTGTTGCTATTGAAGATCAGCCTTAGTCCATGGTGATCTGATAGGATACATGGGATTATTTCAGTTTTCTTGTATCTGTTGAGGCCTGTTTTGTGTCCAATTATATGGTCAATTTTGGAGAAAGTATAATGAGATACTGAGAAGACAGTATATTCTTTTGTTTTAGGATGGACGTTGTATAGATATCTGTTAAATCCATTTGGTTCATAACTTCTATTAGTTTCACTGTGTCTCTTTTTTGTTTTTGTTTCCATGATCTGTCCATTGCTGAGAGTGGGGTGGTGAATTCTCCCACTATTATTGGTTGAGGTTCAATGTGTGATTTGAGCCTTAGTAAGGTTTCTTTTATCAATGTGGGCACCCTTGCATTTGGAGCATAGGTGTTCAGAATTGAGAGTTTATCTTGGTAGATTTTTCCTTTGATGAGTATCAAGTGTCCTTCCTTATCTTTTTTGATAACTTTTGGTTGAAACTCAATTTTATTCGATATTAGAATGACTACTCCAGCTTGTTTCTTGGGACCATTTGCCTGGAAATTGTTTCCCAGCCTTTTATTCTGAGGTAGTGTCTATCTTTGTCACTGAAGTGCCTTTCCTGTATGCAGCAAAATGCTGGTCTTATTTATGTATCCAATCTGTTAGTCTATATCTTTTTATTGGGGGAACTGAGTCCACTGATGTTAAGAGTTTCTATAGATAAGTGATTGTTGCTTCCTGCTACTTTTGTTGGTAGAGGTAGAATTATATTTGTGTGGCTATCTTCTTTTGTGTTTTTTGAAAGAAGATTACTCTCTTGCTTTTTCTAGGGTGTAGTTTCCCTCCTTGTATTGGAGTTTTCCCTCCACTATCCTTTTGTAGGGCTGGATTTGTGGAAAGATACTGTGTAAACTTGGTTTTTGCATCAATATCTTGGTTTTCCACCTATGGTAATTGAGAGTTTGGCTGTATATAGCAGCCTGTGCTGGTATGTTTTGTTCCATTTGGGTCTGTATGACATCTAACCAGGATCTTCTGGCTTTTAATACATTTTTTTTTGTTTGTTTTTCGAGACAGGGTTTCTCTGTATAGCCCTGGCTGTCCTGGAACTCACTCTGTAGACCAGGCTGGCCTGAAACTCAGAAATCCACTTGCCTCTGCCTCCCAAGGGCTGGGATTAAAGGCATGTGCCACCACCGCCCAACATCTTCTGGCTTTTATACAGTCTCTGATGAGAAGTCTGGTGTAATTCTGATAAATCTGCCTTTGTGAGTTACTTGACCTTTTTCCTCTTACTGTTTTTAATAATCTTTCTTTGTTTTGTGCATTTGGGTTTTGATTATAATGTGATGGAAGAAAAATTCTTTTCTGGTCTAGTCTATATGGAGTAATGTAGGCTTCTTGTATGTTCATGGCTGTCTTTCTTTAGGCTAGGGATTTTTCTTGTATAATTTTGTTGAAGATATTTACTGGCCCTTTAAGTTGGGAATCTTTGCTCTCTTCTATACTTCTTATCCTTAGGTTTGGTCTTCTCATTGTGTTCTGGAATATCTGGATTTTTGGGCTAGGAGCTTTTTGCATTTTGCATTTTCTTCGACTGTTGAGTCAATGTTTTCTACAGTATCTTCTGCATCTGAGATTCTCTCTTCTATCTCTTGTATTCTGTTGGTGATGCTTGCATCTATGACTCCTGATCTATTTCTAGGTTTTCTCTCTCCAGGGTAGTCTCTTTTTGTGATTTCTTTATTATTTCTCTTTCCATTTTAAGATCCTGGATGATTTTGTTCAATTCCTTCACCTGTTTGGTTGTGTTTTCTTGTGATTCATTAAAGGATTTTTGTGTTTTTTTATTTAAGGACTTCTGTCT